>JACBWW010000201.1:23889-42396 GCA_020086605.1 Lanius collurio | reverse complement strand
TGAGCCTGCCCTGGCCCAGCCTGAGGCCGTTCCCTCTCCTCCTGTCCCTTTATGCCTTAATCAATCTTATGGGCTGGGTAGAAAATCAGTGTAGGACCCAACAGAATCTTGTTTCTTGTACCATTCCTATGTAATGATATCCCAGAATACTTATGATTGGCTAATAACTCCTGATTTATGTCAAATATGCAGCCTTGGTTCACTTTAATAGATATTTTCTTCCTTATTCATTTCTTTTTGGTCTGGAAAAAGTTTCACAAGAACAACAACTAAACAAGCATTTGGAGAGCAAATATGAAGTGAATTCTTGCTTGTTGACTGAAATTCCAAACCAGCACCTGCCTTGTGAAGAAATGATGTATGTAAATAAATGTGAACACAGTAACCAGGTGTTTAAAAGTTCGTATTAATTGCTAAAAAAAAAAAAAAAAAAAAAAGAAATTTCCCAAAAGCGAAAATAATAACATGTTCATGCCAAATTAGGGGACATTTTTCAGTTATTTTAATGGAAAAAATGCCAGAATGTTTGCAATCTTTGAAAACCCTTCCAACCCAAAGCATTCTGTGATTCTTTGAGATGTCCTGGTCCTGATTGTGTTCTGGACACCAAAATTATTTCTGCCCTTTGGCTACTCACAAATCTTAATTATCTGGTAACTGATTTATATTTTGTGTCCATGGATTCATTAATGCAGCTTCTCATATTCACACCTGGGCAGACTGTTCAGATGTATATTTTATAATTTAGCAGACCTCTCTTGCCTGAAACTACCTTTTTAAGTTTATCATATGCTTAACCTAATGATTCTGCCTTGATCATATGAATTTCTGTGTGCCTGAATTTCTCTTGGCATGCAATCTGCATTCTTGAAGAGATGGAAAATTTTCTGTTTCCCTCAATAGTTGGCTGCTGTTATTCTATCACAGTCACTGTTAAAGCCAATTGTTTTTAACAGCTTTTATTTGCCAGCCTTCCCTTTTCATGTTGTGCTGTTCTTTGCTTAGTTGTGGAGCCCTTTTGTAACTGATGTTTTCTCCTCATAAATGTGCCTATACAACAACAGTTTTAATTTCTTTCAATCTTCCTTTTGCAAAGCTGAGTAGATTGAACTCTTTCAGTCTTTCACCTCAAGTATTTTTCTGCAATGCTTATTTAACATTATGTCTGTCTCTGAGCCTGCTCCACTCTCCAAGCGTGATTTTAAACAGGGGAACACCCAATCCATGAGAAATATTCCTTGGCAGAGGAGTAAAATGATTTGTTTCCTTTAGGTTTGCACTGTGAATTGCTCAATCAGTGTGACATTAACATAAGGACCAGGTGGGATCTGTCTTTTCCATTTGTATGTCTTGTATTTCCTGCCCATGGATGCTCAGCTCTGTTAAAATTCATCTTGTTTGAATTGGGCTGTTTTGTCAGACATCAGGATTAACCTGTAAAATAAAAACCCTGTTGTAGTTGTTTGCCACTTTGCTGCTTTTTGTGTACCCTGCTCATTCTGTCAGTGGTGGTTTAGATGTTTCCAGATGGCAGTAACTAGAATAAAGTCATAAAAAATAAAGCCAACCCACCTCTTCACCTCTTTCCTTAGCTCAGAGACTGGAAGAAATAATGCCTGCACAAACATAAGGCTTTGGGAGATTTTTATGGAAGAAGCAGTGTTCCTCTTCTTTCTAGATCTGGAGGATGAAAATCCTGATAAAAGGTCTAGTCAGGGCTTACCTTCTCAGGCAGGCTCTCAAAACCCAGCAGAAAACAGGAAGAAGCAGCAAACTGATTTCAAAATCCTTTGCCAAACACAGGTAGAGAATTTATCTCCAGTTTTATCTACTAAACCACTGCTTCCTCATTTGAATTCTTCATCTGATCAGCTTTCTCAAGGCATTCCTATCAATCTTTCCAAGTGAATTACACATCTGGATTTCCCATTGTACTCTTCTCTGTAATGTTACATTTTTCTTCTACTAGATAAACTTCTATGCACAATCTCTTAATTTTGCCTTGAGCAATTCATTCTCTGATATGCAAATATTGTAAATAATGCAAAACTTGGAACTTGTGGATTGTGTGTTTTATTTTTTTCTTGATTTATTAAAAGCTAACACTCAGCAGCTTTTATTTTGAAAACCCTTTGCTGAATAAACATTTGTGGGACGATCCTGTCCCTAGGGTGCAAAATTTCCAGGTGAGTTATGCATCCAGAAGTGCAACAAGTGCTGAAATATGAGGAAATCTGGGGTTAGGTGGTGCTCTGTTGATGTTTCAGCCTCCTCCACTCTGTGTCCCAAAAGAGACAGTTATGGATCCTCTGACAGCTCAACCCTGTGGATCATCTTCCCATGCTCTGCTGGCCAGGTAAGGGTTTTGGAGGGACAAAGGTGGAACATCAAAGCTGCCATCACTGTGGCTACAGGAGAGAGGAAATTATCACCTTCATAGCTGATGAATTCTTTGCTGAACAATTAGGCATTCAGATTTGGGAATAGGTTTTGAATGTTTATGCAGCGAATCAAAATAATATTATGTATTTAGGGGGAGATTACAAGGTGAGTCCTTTGAGTACACAGTGCTGTTGCTCTATTTTGGCTTGCAAAGAAATTTTTAATGTGATTTGAAATTTTAAGATAAATCTGACTAATCTGTGAACTTGTGTTCTGAGTTTCCCCAGGTCGTTGTGACCAGTACTGCCTCAGAACTTTTTCCAGAGCACAGAAGGGCAACCACTGCAGGGCCAGAGAGCAAGCACATAAACCTGATTATTCACTTCATCTAAGTAGGAAGATGAGATACAAATTGAATCTGAAACCTTGTGTTATGACATATTTTTGTGTGGCAAATTGAACAAGACCAACCCAATCCAGCATCTCAGTCTTTAACTCTTCTGCCTGTCTAATTAATATTGTTTGTAGCCAATTAGTTGTGACTACCTTCACTGTGTTGTTCCAGAAGTACCACGTTCTCCTTGCTCACATGAAAATGTTCTTTACCACTGCTTTATTTTATGGGGTCAGATTAAAATCTTGTGACATTCAAATCATGAATTTGCTCTAAGGATAAATGAAGGGTTATTTAGTTTGATTATTTATCCATTAGAAGCTGGATTTCAGCCACTGCATCAGCTGATGCTGTTACCAGGATGGGTTTTAGGTGTATGACACATAATATGAATAATCTAAAGTAGAATCCAGGGAATGCCATTTGGCCTTCCAGAGGCTTTCAGCAAGAATTTTTACCTTTCAGTCAACCTCCAATGACACAGTCTCTGTAATGAGTTAATTTCTTTATTCAATTCCTTTATTTCAACTTCCTCAGCATAGAAATGGATGGTATGCCCTAAACCAAACTCTAATGAAATAATTATATAGGCATCATGTACTCAAGTAATGTTAAAGTCTTCATACACTGTTATCCTAGAATTGAAAGAACTGTTACCTAAATAGCATTTCCTTTTTTGAAGTAAATGATAATTAAGAGATTTAACTGGACTAATTCATTGATGAAAAGAAAATTAATATGAAGCCAAGATTCACTTTGAGATGAATAATTAGAATTGACAACTGTGATTTTTTTTTACCAGTGTAAGTTACATTTTTTGGATGAGGCTGAAATTGCTTTTAGTGGGTGCTTATGAAACAGTTGGCACTTTGTGTAGCCTTGCTATGCGTGAGCTCTGTTCCTTGGAATGTCTCCAGGAACAAGGTATCAGCAAAAGTAACTTGTCTCTAATTCCCATATTCTAGCACATAAAACACTAGTGTGTAGTAGGACTGCACAGACAACTTCTAAATGTAGTGTTGGCTACACTGAGTTACAAGGAGCAGGTACAGAGCTCTCCAGACACTGGAAGCTCGAAGGATCTCAGGATATTCCTCTCTTAATGGCCATTGGAGCTTAATTGCCAACACAAAAGCTGATGATCCTTTGCCAAAATCCTTTTAAGCACATAAATGAGGTCCATGAGAGCTGGGGGTAGAGCACAGGGGTCTGGGACAGCCTCAGTGCAGAGGATCCCGGGTTGGGTGTGTTACAGAAATCTGTAACACTCACCCAGAGGGCCCCTTCTGCATCTGCAGCAGCTGTGCATGGGATTCCCAAGGCTTTTCACTTTTACATGGTCACTGAAGTCTTTGCTACCACAGAATCCCAGAACCATTCAAGTTGGAAAAGCCCTCCAAGGCCATCCAGTCCAGCCCTGTGCCCGATGCCCACCTTGTCCCCAGCCCAGAGTGCCACCTCCAGCCCTTCCTTGGACACCTCCAGTCCTTTGGCACTCCAAAGCTCCCTGGGCAGCCCCTGCCAAGGCCTGAGCACCCTTTTTGCCTTTTACACAGAAGGAACTTTTTGTATTAAAGGCATTCTGTACCTCTATAATCACTTGTCCTGTTCCTGTGCCTGGAAAATTTCCTCACCCTGGTTTGATTCAAATAGTCCCCAATTAAAAGAAAATGGCAAAGCTGCTGATTCTTTCTCTCTTCTTCTTCCATCCCCCTTTTAATTTTCATCTTCTACATGATGCTCTCTCTTTTCCTCTCCATCACATAAAACTCGTGTTTCTAAGTAGTCTCAGTCATTTCTATTCCATATCTATTCATCAGCAAGAGGTAGGAAAGAATAGATGGAACTGTGTCTGTTTGGAGCTGTGTAGCTCCAAGTTTTCACAGCATTCCTGGTAATTTATTTTCTGTGAGACCATTGCTCATTTGTCAAATTCAACTGAACTGCTGTATGGACAAATAGATGCTGCAATTACACAGAAAACAGTGTTGTCTCCTCCTTTCCTGGAGGCTGAGTAGCAAATTGTTTTGACTTTTTCCTCTCCTCACTATAAAATCATGAAGGCAGGAAAGTGTAACTCCTTTAACAGGCTTCAAGAACACCACTTTACCCAAGTCCTTCTTATTTTAATTATTTTTTTAATCTAATAAAGCAGAGATTACTGAGTAAAATCAATTAATTACTCTAAGAATTATCAGCTTTAATGCATTGTTGTACACACTTGCAATAGCATCATGATCCAGTCAGACCCTTAGATTTAAGCTAAATTTAAGCCCATGTCCAACGTGGAAAGAGGAAGAGTGATTCCCAGGAAGAAAGTTAAACTTCCAAACAAAAAATTCAATATTTGATGAGCTTTCTGACAAAGATTAAGTGTATTTTTAATACAATGCTAATGATCATAGCAGAGCAGGGCCATAATATATCAAAATGTAGCAGAATGGAAGTCCTGCAGGTTGGTATAATGAGAACTATTATTGTCACTTAGAAGATTGAACTGTTTCATTTAAGCAGTTCTGAATGCCAAAATGCTGAAAGTAAAATATCAGGAGTTGTTAACTGTAACAATTTTTAAATCAGGATCATTAAACAGAAGGATTACTGCAGGAGCTGGTGATGAAGGCTGTGGCAATAATGCATCCATTTAGCAGGCATTCGAGTTTTAGCAAAGAACATGAGTGTTAAAGTTAACAGTTCATGATTTAGAAAATTTTACTTCAGTCTTGAGCATTTTCCACTGTTTCTGTGTATGACTCAAGCAGTCTTTACTGGCAATATGTGCTTAATATACCATGATGGGATGGGAGATAGTGTGCAGAGGAGAGGAAATTATACATTCTCATAGGTCCAACTTTTTTCTGCAGTGAACAGAAAATAAATTATAAAAAAATTACAAACAACATCCCCAAAACCTCTGCTGTTACATTGCTCTGATTTTGTTAAAATTTTATGGAGCTGTCATAACAAGGCATTGTCCATAAAGTTTAGAGTTTTGTGGCCATTTTGCCCCTGTTTTGCTGAGTTTTGTATCTACTTCCCAAGACTGGATGTGTTAGACTAATGGCTACAGAATTGTTTTTCTCATCAAAGGAAAGCTCAATTTCTTGATAAAAAACTTCTACTCTTGGGTGTATTGCTTGCTATACTGCTCCATGCCACAGATCATGTAATTCCAAATCACTCTGTGGGAGGAAATTATTAAAGGGAAGATGCAGCCTGAATAATCAAGGACATAAAAAGCTGGGTTTAAAAAGATTCATTCCAGAAAGCTCTTGAGGTTGTTTTGAGCTTCCTTAACAAAATAATTTCTTCATCTTTGCTCCTGTCCTTTCTCTCTGCCTCTCTTTTTTATTTTATATTTTTTAAGAAAATACAATAAATATTCTAAGGTACAATAAA
This sequence comes from Lanius collurio, assembly GCA_020086605.1. NCBI lineage: Eukaryota > Metazoa > Chordata > Aves > Passeriformes > Laniidae > Lanius > Lanius collurio. The sequence continues at coordinate 36,221 of JACBWW010000201.1, read as the reverse complement.
AGCACTACATTGTGATCAGGACATTCAGGCTTCCTTGTGTAGAAGGGCTTGGGATATTTGAAATAGCCACAAAAATGTAGCAGAAACATTCTGTATGTTGGAAGCTTCCACAGAGGAAACAAGATGTGATCTTACAAGTCAGAATGAACAGATAAAAAAAGGGGAAAAAAGATCTGACAGTGGCACAGTAAAATCTATAACAGGTTATCAGGAGAACCAAAGAAATCAAAATACCAAGAAGGGAATGAGTTGGAATGAATTGTCTGGGAAATATGACAAATATTCTCAGTAGATTTAACAATATGTCCAATTAAGAATCATTTTTGGTGTGCTATGAAAGCATCCAGGGGTCCCAGCACTCTGCTGCCATCAGCACAGAACAAGGTGCTAACTTAGGAAGGGTTCCCATCTGGTTACATGGCCAGGAAACAGGGACACTCTGGTTCAAAAAACCCCAGGGAATAATTAAACTCTAGATTCCAATGCCTGCAGTGCACAGATGTGAATTTTGCAAGGGTGAAGTAGAATGATGATTTGAGGTAAAGTGGCTCTGCTGTCTTTAATGTTTTCTTTTGCATATTTAATCTTACATTTGGAATAATTATCCATAACATATGTAAATCAAATGTTGTTGAATGTATATAGACTCCACAAGCAAACAAATTCATTTTCAAGTGAAGTCTCAACTTCTCTTCTTCCTACTCCAATTGAGAACATTTAAAGGGTTTTGAACATATAAAGTCTGGAAAGTGAAGTACAGGCACACTCTGTACCACAGAGTGTCTCTTTTTTCATTAAAAGAATGAAGTCTTGTCAGTGCCATTTATGACTTTATTTAAGAATGTACAGCTGGTGCTTTTGAGGAGAATATGTAAATGATGGATTCTTTATAGGTTCAGTATTAAGTAAATACAGACTGCTTCAGCGTCATCCTATTTGATGCTGCTGAAAGGAACTAATCAAATAGTCTATAAATATCTGCAGTGTCCTTTTCCCTTGGAGGAGCAAGTTACTTTCTGTGAAATTAATTTCCATATTGTGTGTGCTAAACAGAGTAAGTGACAGCTCTCCTTTCAAACACATCATGTCATTACCTAGCAAACAAGGTTTGCATCATTGGAATTTAATGTGGGCATCAATTTATAAAAAAAAGGGTCAGTGGCCTGATAAACCCTCTCTGGATCATGACAATGAAGCTCCCTGCTTCTTATCCTGAGGATGGAGGGAGGTGAAAAGCTGTAAAGTAGCCAGTCTGAGCACTGTGTCCATTCCTGTGAGAACTGGATCTTTTTCTTTTATATCATGTTATTCCTGGAATATCCACAGGCAAAATCCAAGCCCTACTGTGTCTTAAAATATAACCAACAGTCTTCAGCTCAACAGGCAAAAAGGCAACTTCCTTTGTTGTTCAGTGCCTGTGGCTTTGTTGGTAGGAGAACACTGGATCTGATGCTGCCCAAGATGGGGAAAAAAGGGGTCCATTTTTAGCTGCTTTCTGTGGATTGCTGCAGCTTTCAGTTGGCTTTGATACCTGAAATAAAAGGCTTGTGAGTATTTTAATGCTTTCTTGACTGAGCAAGGAGCAATCCTGGACAGCTTTTTTTCTGGCCTGCCCATTGGAGGGGAGGAATCTTTGCCTGATTATGAATCCTGACTGAGAGCAGTGCTTCCCAAAGACAGCAGCTGTGGAAAACACATCCTCCCACTGCTCTCCCGACCTATAAACCCACTCACTTTGGGTTCCCAGCAGGCACTGGGTTATTTTCTGCTGGACTGTGGACCTAAAGACACCAATTCATTCCTTTCATACTTGAGTTGCCAGTGGTATCATTTTACTTTTCAGTCCCAAGTTGAACCAGCTTGAACTGACAGCAGAATATAAATTATTCCCATATTGTGCATGCTGTAAGTGTTTGGATGGATGACTCATTTTGAAAATCTGAAGAGAGAGTTCATTCTGTCCTAATTTAAACCTACTCATTTTGCAAACTCTCTTTTACACCCTTGTTCTTTAAAAGAAAATATTCCACCATAGAACAAAACCTTTTAAATTATCAGAAAGATTAGACCTCAAAAACCATAAGTTGACAACCAATCTATGAATAAAATTCTCCAAATACTTAACATGGCTGTGCAGCATCTTATTGTTTATATTTTTGACAGGTAGTGTGGCCTTTCCAATGATTTTCACTACATTTCACATCCTCCCTTTGAAAGGAACTTTATTGTCATCCAGATGTAGGTTATGTGCCTGCTCAACTAAAACATGGCTGTAGTTTAATTCCAGCAGTGATGAATTGCTGGAATGAATTCATGCAAACAGGGAAATAGAAATTAAATTCATCACACTATGAAAACCATTCCTCCCCATGTAAGTTAGTAGCTTTACTGCTAAAATCAATTTGTTTTGGAAAATTATGCAAAAATTCTCAAAGGACTTAGGTAGATGATTTATTATACTCTTACTTTTTCATAATATTAGAAAATGAAATTTATTCACACAATATTAGATGGCATAAGCTGAGAGATTTAGTGACAATTTCTGATTATTACAATTAATCTAGGTTGTCTGTGGTGACAGAATTCCCACAATGTGCAGGACATAATCTTTATGAGAGATGCTTTTTATTAAACTATACACAAGTGTTCTTCATTTGAATAGAACAGATCAATTACTTCTCTATTGCAAGGCTTTTCAATTGTTCTAATAATCTCTAATGAAATTCAGTGTTTATATGAAAACCGTTTGTGTTCTGAATTCTTGAAATATCAGAACTTAATAATGCCCTCAGAAAATAAACAGCTCCCCAGATCTTTTAAGGAATGTAAGTGGGAGCTATTTAGAATTACTTTAGACATGTTGTTTGGGGCTCTAAAACTCAGTTTGTGGTTCATTCATGCCAAGAGTTCTGCAGCTGAAATCACCAGTGCTCCTGTGAAATGCACGTGGCTCTCACTTGATGGGATCTGCATCCCTAAAGAAATACAAAAATACTGTGCTGGAGATACTGGGGGTGAGGAGACAGCGAGGGGAGAATAGGATTCAATCAGGTAATTAATGTCTGGGCAATAAATCATACAGCCAGAGAAATACAGAAAAGATAATAAATAGGCATTTATAATTTTTACATCTTAGTTACTGAATGCTGGGCTGGACAATATAAATTGTACAAATGTTTGCATAAGCTCTTTTCTGTTGCCCTCCCTGGGCATTAACCAGTTGTAGCAAGTCCAGAAGGTTTGCCCTCTGTGAGGGGCCTCTGCCCATTTCCCTGCCCAGGTTTAAGTGGACAGAAAAGCCATCATCCCAAAGGGAAACACCACAGAGCTCAGCTTAACCAGAATGCAATTAAAAATACATAACAAAAAGACACCAAAATATTGCTTGCCATATTTCAAGATCTATTGCAGAGAGATCCCAGAATCACAGAATCATTTGGGTTGGAGGGAACCTTAAGGCTCATCCCATCCCACCCCAGCCATGGCAGGGACCCCTCCCACTGTGCCAGGCTGCTCCCAGCCCCAATGTCCAGCCTGGCCTTGGGCACTGCCAGGGATGAATTTTGTTCCTTTCTGCTACTAGATCATAATCCTATGGAGCTGTAATAACTTTTTGAAGAGAGAGATGCAAACAACTTTTAAATTTCTACCACCGCCCCCTTTAATAATTTCTTTTCAGACGATAACTTTTGACATGAATAAAATACATCACGCAAATATTGTGAACTTGAACATTCATGTCAGCTTTAAGCACCAGACAGCTTGCCTGTGTTACCTCAGAAGTCTCTAAATATCTTTATGTGAAGAATACCAAATTAGTATTTTCAGACAAAATTTAAATATTTGTTTTAACCGACAGTCTCAAATTTTAAAAAAAGTCTTCTCTGCTAGAACTGTCTTACATTCATTAATTGTGTCTAAGTGTGTTACACTGAATCAGAGAGATGTAGCAGCAGGTCTGAAGGATAAGTGAAGCTTTGTGAACGTTAATTTTAATGTCAGTGGGCTGGCAAGAGCCCCAGCCCCCAAGGGTGATGTTTTATGGTGCCAGGTGACACAATGCAGTGACCCTGGAGATGGCCACATGAATTGGCCACTGAAGCTGGCAGGTTCCAGTGTGGTTCCCACCTGGGTTCCTAAACCTTGATCTCCAGGAGCTTCATTGTGTGAAACTCAGAACTCTCAGTGTCCACTTTCATATCTCTTCTTCCTCTCCAGGTGTCCTCTCCATCAGGAATATTTCAGATCTGTGGATGGAAGGCACAAAACCAGACTGGGACAGAGGTGCAGAGTATTCCATGTAACAGTGACCTTTATATGCCCATTTTTATAGAAGTGGTGCTGTCAGGTACCACCTTTACATCTCCCTCTGGCCAAGTGCAGGAGCACTTTTGGGAGGCCCCTTCCCCTCAGCAAAATTTGGAGTACTCTAATTCCAACAGCAGTATTGAGGTGCTCCACAGCGTTTGTTGATTTAAAAGGATTTTCTCTCAGCCCTCTTTTCCCTGAATTGTATTCTGCAAGCTCACAGAGTTTGTGTAAATAGGCACTGACTAATCGTGTATTCACAGTGGGAAATTTAGAAATTACTGTGTAGGGAAAACCATATGGAAAAAACTACTTTTGTAATTTATTTTTAATGGCAGAGTCTTTTCCTATAATCAGAAACTGGCTGGCAAAATATATAATATGATGCTTGACAAGGGGTTGTCTTTTCTATTTTACATCTTTTCTATTTTATGTCTTTTCTATTTTATGTCTTGTCTTTATGTCTTTTCTACTTTACTCCCTGAGTTTTTTCCTAAAGTCACATTTTTTGTCCTTTGAATCTTTTTATTGGCATATTTCTGCCCAGGTCGTGGCTTTAACATTTATAAAAGCTGCTGTATTTTAATATCCCCTTTCACATTGTACCAATGGGGTCCACCTTGACAAAGCACTTGTGCTTCTAGGATTCAAAATTCTGCTGTGGTGCAAAACTCAGAGGCTTTTTATCATATTTATAATCATAGCAATTGTATTGTGTATAAGAAACCCAAAACCCAGGGAAAATTTACTGAAGGAACACTTTTCAATGGAATATGATTTTTTTTCCAGTTACAAAATCTGGGACTTGCTTTCTAAACAAGCAGAAAACTTAAACTGAACCCAGCTACAAACTGTCTTCAAAAATCCTTACAATTTTCTTGCACTGAAGTGATACTGAAAATAGATTTTAAGGTGGAAAAAAGAGTTCAAGGAATATGGAGGTACAGGATAAAAAGCTTTCCAAGGGTCAAAGCAGGGGGATAAAATTCCATGTGTCAAGCATTACAAGGTGGCCAAGAGGACTGGATTCATCACCACCAGGCAGTTGGGCTTCCAGGCCTGAAGCAACTTGCCCAGCACTGGAATAATGCAGGCAGGGAGCATTGGAGGCTGCTTGTAGCAAGAAAAGACTTTCTAAAGATACTAAAAGGTAACTGTGACACTTCCAATTTTAGTTCTTGTCCCAGTGGGAAGAAATGCTTTGTTCTGATGCCTGTTTTGCCATTAGTTTAACTCCTTTGTTTAGTTCTAGACCCGTGAGGGCAAATCTGAAAGCAAAGCTGTTGACCCTTTGGGCACACAGATCTTTTTAAACCTGGGAATTCCACCATCACATCACACATCTCCTTGCCTTTGGAACTCTTGTTTTCAAAAATAACAAGTCCAAAATATTGCTGGAAATCTTTTTTATATGTAACATAGCTCCTCCCATTGAGCACCAGAGTCTGAGTTTTGCACAATCTGTTATACATTTATATTTCAAACTTTTATCTTCCAGGCTTTGTGACTTTGAATAGTCTCGTGAATCACATAAGCCTTGTGTCTTAAACAATGGCTCATTCTTCTTCAGCACAATGCAGTCATCTAACAAAAAGGGAACTATACAAAGGCAATTAAAGCCACTTTTATGGCACAGATGATAATTTTTAAAGTTCAGATACTACCACTGTTCAATATGTTACTTGGAAAAAGTAACTCACAATTTACTGAAACAAGTTTAATTTTCTTTAATTGGTTGATTGAAATTAATAAATTCAATCCTTTTGACATAAAGAACTTTGTAACTTTCAGGTAATGGATTGCCATGGCAATGTGGAATATCAGGAAATATTCCTCACGAAAGCAGGAGGGAAGGGATGCCACATGAGCAGCACCACACTGTGGGTCATCCACAAGATGGCAATAGCAGAATGAGTTCCTGGCAGTTCAGGCCTTCAGGAAACTGTGCTCTTTGCATCTGATACTTATTTGAAAATTCCACTGGGATCAGAGCAAAGCTGGGACAGAAGTTGGTTGCTTTGCCATCCTCTTGTTCATGGAAATATAATGCAATTATAAAATATAAAGCATAGATTTGCATTCAAACCTCTCTGACCTTATTTAAAAGATTTAATTTTTTCAGCTGGTCATTGATACAGTAGAATTTCTGCTACACAAAATGCTGTGAATAACATTTCTCTTCTTTCCCTCTGTCCAGGTTCTACGGTCTGTGAAGGGTCCAAGCTGAAATATTTTGAACATTTGTGTTTCTCACAGGTCTGTAGGAATGTTTGCTTGAAGTTAAACACTTGAATAAAAGTCTTAATTTTAAGTGATGCTAAATATGTCCCAGTATGGCAAACTGAGGCAAATAAGTGTTTCTTCAAAGAATTTGGACTGTGTATTTAATACCTCTCACCTTTAAAAATGTATTTCTGAAAGCTTATTCCTGTATGCTGTTACATTTTGAAGCATTTCAATTGCCTCAAAAGCAAAAGAAAATTTTTAAAAAATCCACTCAAACACATAAAAAAAAAAAAGAAAAAGAGGGAACTATCCTTAGATTTTTTTTAATTCTCTCAAACCAAAATTCTTTTTCAAATTTAGTAACTAAATGAAAAAACAGAGCTGCAGTGCTTCTTTTCTTCTGGTGCCTGAAGCAGCTGACAGGAAAGAGGGAGAGAGAATATTGGCAAGGGATGGAGTTACAGGACAAGTGGGAATGGATTCCCACTGCCAGAGAGTCAGTTTGGATTAAGTTTTAGGAGGGAATTGTTCCCTGGGAGGGTGGGCAGGCCCTGGCACAGGGTGCCCAGAGAAGCTGTGGCTGCCCCTGGATCCCTGGCAGTGCCCAAGGCCAGGTTGGACATTGGGGCTGGGAGCAGCCTGGCACAGTGGGAGGTGTCCCTGCCATGGCAGGGGTGGCACAGGATGAGTGTTCAGATCCTTTCCACCCCAAACCATTCCATGATTTTAAGGTTCATGAGTTTGGACACAGAGAGTGCTGGTAGATTGCTGTTCCTGAGGTGTGGATGCCCATCACACTCAATGAGGAGCTCAATCCTCCTGTGCAAACCTAGAATTTCAGCATCTGAGCCCTCATCCATCTCTGCTCTGCCACCATTTAGCAAGTTAGGTGGAGAAGAAAAATGAAAATGGTTGAAAGAAACAGCTCCCAGAGTCAATAAACACCTTGTGCTGTTAATGAGTTGCATCAGCCCTGGACGTTGCCTTTCTCCACTGTCCACACAAGAAGCCTCCAATGACCAGGTAAATTGGGCAGGTGCTTTAGCCAAGGAATCTCCACCAGATGTGAGTGTTTCATTGCACAAGACTGCACTCCTGTGCCCGAGGGCTTTCCTGTAATACAATCTGGCTCTGGAGGTATTTTTGGTTCTTTCTGGACATGTAGAGTGTATTTCACTTATTTGTAAATGTCCAACAAGACCTTAATCTCCCTCAGTCTGTGTTGATATGGAAAGACAGATAAAGTCTGTATCTCTTAAAACCCACTGCTGATGTTCCATAAAGCTGGTTTTTCTTCATACAGGGGGAGTGAAGATGAAGGTCAGTATTGCTGTAGTGAATTTATTATGCATTTGCATAGAGATGAAGCAGGCACCTCACTGATGTGGTAACTGAAGTTACAGAGAAAGTTAATATTTTATCTGAACACTTATTTCAGTGACTTTCATAAACACAAGTGCCATTTGGATTTCCACCTCTTTTTTGAGGAACCAAACGTGTGATATGGACAGTTACATGTGTGGATGGTTACACAACTGACTAAAAATAAATGTTCAGTCTTTTGCTCTTGTTCTTGACTTGTTCACTAATCATCTAAAGGTGAATGTCCAAATAAATTACCAGCAATATCGCCTGAAATTCCTTCCTCTAAGCACACACATTGGGTGAAAGTATTTATTAAGTTACAGTGTCAGCCTTGACAAATTATCTGTAGCATATATTTTGGTGAATCCAGCAATACAGAAGTAGAAAAGAAGTAGACTGAATCTTTAGAGGCATGGGTCTTAATGAGAACTGCCAAAAGCTTATTAAAAACTACATGGGAATGTAGGCTCTACTTAAATATTATATTTTTTTTATTACTCTGGCTATAGAGCAGGACAAGGACATCCATGGACTATGCAGATGTTTGGACTGTCTAACGCCTTTTGGGACAACAGGAGGGCCAAAATGACCCATCACCTTGCCTGAAAAAAGTGCAAGGTGATAGTGATCAGCCTGGTTTTTTCTTTTCTTGTTACTGGGTGTCTGTAGCTCATAAACGCTCATTAATTGTTTTCACTTTCACTGACTTTCTTTAAATGCAATCAAAGCAGAATTGTGGAGGTTCCTCCCCTGAAATCCTGGGGGAAGGGACCCTGCAGGGTACGGGTCTGTCCCTGTCCCTGTCCCCATGTCACCTGTGCCCCATTCCTGTTCCTGACTGGGTGGTTTGTGTACCTGGGGCCCGAAAAGAGAGCAGGGTTCCATGGCTGGGGCTGCCTGGGAACTCCAGCCATGCTGGAGGAATAAATCATCTCTGAACATCTACAGAAATATCACTTCACCTTTCCTTCCAAGTTCATCGCTGTCTTATACTTGTAAGGATTCCCCATTACAATACAGAGTGAGCAGGGTTTAAAATCAGCTCTTATCAGCCAAATCCCAATTCCTAGTTTTCCATAATCAAGAGTTCAGTGCAAGTCTAGGTCATTCCCAGTTAAGAGCTTCTGATTAGGGATGGTTACTAAAGCACACTCCCATTTTCATTGTAACCCCTGCAGAACTGTACATTTTATGGCTCACATTTACCAGGGTTGTGCAAGGATTTCTCATTTTCTAAATTCAGGTTATCTAACTCCCACCCTTTAAATTCATGTTACCTTTGCCAATAGGCTGTTGACAGGAATGACTTTGGGGGTTTAAGTTTTTATTTAACCTCATGTCAGTTCTGCAACCCTGTCTAAAACTGAATAGTTAAACTCGTGTTCCCATTAAACCTGAGTGTTTAGGTTTAGTTTCAGCAATTTAGAAGGTAGGTGAGATGAATCCTGGGTGTGACCTTGCTATCCCATTCACTAGAAAACTAATGATATACATTATGGTATAGAAGAGCTGAGTCTTTAAATTAGGAGGCAACTTTCAGGATTGTTAGTAAAATGCAGATTTTTAAAATTTATATATAAAAATGTAAATTTTTAATTGATAGGTAGATATATATTAGATCTGCTGTCTTTGCTTGATGGAAACCTTCAAAAATTATTTATCACTCAATGCAACACACAACTTTTTCTCCTCTTTTATTTTTAACTTGACAGAAAATATAGAAACAACAGACTCCCAGGTGAGTAAAGACAATTAAGTATTAATCAAATCTCCAGTATAATCTAATTTGACACTAATTACTTTGTTATAATTCATTAATAAATATTTAATTTGGCCTTGAGCATAGACTACTTGTTTGTTCCTGTAAAAACTAAGAATGAAATCTTTTTTTTCTTAAAAATTGTTCCCTGGCAGGGTGGGCAGGCCCTGGCACAGGGTGCCCAGAGCAGCTGTGGCTGCCCCTGGATCCCTGGCAGTGCCCAAGGCCAGGTTGGACATTGGGGCTGGGAGCAGCCTGGGACAGTGGGAGGTGTCCCTGCCATGGCAGGGGTGGGATGGGATGGGCTTTGTGGTTCCTTCCAGCCAACCCATTCCATGATTCATTGATAGGACTCCAGATTTTTGAGAGTGTCTAAAGTTCCATCCTCTAAATAATTAGGAAGATTTGGGCATTTCTTGCCAGGAGAGTTGTTTTACCTGGTGCACTCTGTTGAACATCCACAGAGGTTCACACTCACTCCCAGTCAGCCCAGGGAGATTTCTGCTCCTTTGGTGCCCACTCCCATTTTCGTTTTTCAGCAGAGGGATGCAATGTGAGTCCCACAGTATCACCCACACCCACATTCAGATGGACCAGCAGCCATGAATAGGGATGATGAAAAACGTACAGGACAGGTAAAAATTGACAATAGTAATCTAGAAAAGCAGGAAGCTCTGAATATGAATTCACCTCACTGACCTGTATCAGTTGCTGGCATTTCTGAGGAACATTCCTAAGCTTTAAAATCAAAAGACTGGCTTCTACAAGGTCTTTAACTGGTGCACATTTCTCCTGGATATTCAATGCCATCCTAAATGGCCATCCAAGTATATCTGAAGTTTCAAATGGTTATTTTTGTCCTGTATTTGTGGTTATGGACTACCTTTTAACTCCTACTGCCCTTGATATTAATAACAGATATATGCAGAGATTAAAGACAGGTGTTCCTTTTTACCTTCTCATCCCTCCTGCTAACATCTGAAAGCCTTGTTCATCTCCTCTCTGTCTAATGATTAGATATGAAAATCAGATAAGCTCACTAAGCTTTCATACTTACTTGAAAGGAATAAAATAAGTGAATTCAATAATATGAGGCTTTAAACTCAATTCCTTTGGGAATTAATTCTTTTTCCCCTATTCTGTACTATGGAGGTGGGGTGGAGTTCCTGTAATTGCTGAAGCTGTAACTGGAATGGTTTGCTAATCTGTTGCATTGAATACAATCCCTGATGGCTTTCATGAGTGGTAAATACCAGAAAATCTGGAACTTATGACTTAACCAAGCAGCCTGGGTCATGTATCTGTCCCTGAGCAGTACTGTTTCTTTAGTGGTAGAGTGGTCATATATGAAAATCCTCCTTTTCCCAGAGTCCCAACACATCCCTCCACACTCAACCTCCCATGCCCTGCTCTGTGTGTGCATGTAGGGTTTGCCTTTTATTTTTTTTTATTTTAAAAAGGGCCAAAGTGAAAAAAGATGAATGAGCCAAAAACATTTTCATAATCTATGTTCTATGCCCTTGTATCACAGGAGGAGAAATCACTCTTTTACAGACATGCAGGCATTAAATTGAAATTTATTTGTCCTGTGCAAGGCAGTTTGATATTTGTGGATAATTGACATCCTGTATTTAATATCAAATTCTGTTATTCTTCCTATTTATTCTTTCATCCTAGCCAGAAGATCAATAGCCATAGTCAAATTTAAACAGCACAGCATCCACATACACTCCTGTAGTTGATCAAAGCTTTGTATAAACAGGGCAGAAAGAGCCTCCTTCCATTGTGCTGCCCTACCAGGTGGAAATAAATCACCTGTAGTATGATTATAACTTAGGTTGAAAGGGATCTCTGAAGGTCATTTGATCTGACACCCTGCTCAGAACAAGCTGAGCAGCACATTCTAGTGCTTCACAAAAGGTTTATACAGTAGAAAAGAAAACAAAAACTTTAAAAATCTCTTATTGAGAGGGTTTGTGTAAAACTTGAGCATTCCTTTCCTGTAACTCATTATTTCACAATGAACAAATGAAAGAGTAGCTGCATAAATAAATCCTCAGTGAAAGATGCTGCTTGTGTGGGCTCACTGCCAGGTGAGGGATGGTCACTGCTGCTTTCAGTCCTCTGGGGGGAGGCAAATTTTGATATTGCTCCACAATTTCAATGGGAGGATTTTTGGGATGGAGGGTCATATTTTTTGTACAGCAGTTGGAACAGATACACAGGATGCACACAGTGATTAAGGAGTGATTTAAAATGTACTGCACTGCTTATTTTGAGAGTTGATTCGTATTGCTGGTTTATCTACATGGTTTATCTGCAACAGAAGTCAAAATTAATTGATTTCCAAACACTACCAGTGAAGATGTTTTCTACAGAATCCAGTGCAGAATTTTGTCCTGTATGTTAGATGACATTTGTGTGCCTCAAATATGATTCCTTTGTTTTCCTATAGGAAAACTTCACACTGAATTAATCTGATGTCTCTGGCTTCCCAGAGTAAGTCAGGATATCTTTTGCTTTGCAGTAAAAGGAGCAAGTCAAAGCTGCACAAATATTTGGTGAAAACACAACCCAGGGTCTTTCTGTAGTCTTGAAAAAGAGTTTCTGATATTTTTCAGGGTGTTGTTTATTTTGTGTGTGCCTGTGGAGCAAAGGGAGAGCAGCAGCAGAT
>JACBWW010000201.1:0-23490 GCA_020086605.1 Lanius collurio | reverse complement strand
CCTCAGCCCCTCCTGGGGCTCCAGCCCCTTCCCAGCTCCCTCAGCTGCTCATACCAGAGTGACCCTCCAGCACTTCCTTCTGCAAGGAAACGTTGGCCAAAAAGCTCTAACCATGGTCATAGAGAAGCCAGGACAGAGGAGATGGTGCAGCAGAAGTTTATTTGTTCCCTTTTGACAAAACCCTTTATTCAGACAGTATTGCTCATTTCCCTAATATAAATATGTAATGGAATGTTGGGGTTTTTTAATTTTTTTGTTGAGCACAAGAATTGTGAAGCTACACCTGTATTTTTTCACTGAATTCAGTTTCCTTGACAAGTTCTCCATTTCTTGGCCACTGGAAATACTACGACCTTCCATGTTAACAGCTATCTAGTGGGCACTTGTTTAACTGTTTGGCACTGAATTTGAAAATGTTATAGCTTTTGCTGCTGCCTGAGACCATTAATTTAAAGTGTTATGCCATTTTAGAAGATAATTATGTCTTGTGAAAGGAGCCAAAATGGAAATCGGTTCGTGTGGGTTTTTTTTATTTTTTTTTTTTTAATCTAATGAATAATTTAAGCCCCCAAATCAAGTCCATGCTACATGCAGAGCCACATCCCTACTAGGTGTGCTGAATATCTACGAAATATCCATTCAGGATCTGTTAATGGCATTGACAGGCTGGAGGGATGAAATATAGAATGTTTTCCTATTATTTGTGTAACAAATTCCTGTGAACATGTAGATAGGGAGATGCTTAATTATTTACAGTTCAAGTTAATTTTGGAAGCAAAGCTCATTAATTTTTGCAGTGCTAGGAACTCAGTGTGTTGTTGCAGTGAAGATATCAAATTAAAATATCAGATTTTGGCAATTAGGTATTATTCTCATGAGACAGCAGGAGTGTAGCTAAATATTGTTATTTACAATATCATAATTACACCTACCAGAGTTTGATCCTGAAACATGATTAAAACAAATCTTCAACCATGAAGGCATAAAAATGGAATTTTTTTTTTTAGGAAGATAGAAATAGATTAAAAATAGACAATGAAATGAACTGCAAATAACTTTTTTCAACAAATATGAGACATGTCTCATGAGCTCTTGAAAAGGGACTATCAAAGAGAGTATTATTTAAGTAACATTCAGTTAAAAGCTCCCCTTGTGAATCTGTGTATGAATAACAGTGCTGTTCATGGAAGTCCCAAGCTTTTGTGTATGAAACAGGTAAATCTTTAAGCTTGTTTTATCAAAAGATGTTGAGTTCCAAACATGGAACCCATTTGTGTTATTTTGGTGTTATACAGAAATCATAATTCTTGTTCTGAAATTGAGTACAACAGAATACACACAAGTCACTGAAATTAAACGGGCATAGCTCTGAAAAAATTCAAATGTAACAGCGTTTGGTTAAAAAGATTTTGGAGAAAGACATTATTGTGGATTTGTCATTATTTAGGTGAGTGTGCAACAACAGTGTGCAAGGTAGCCTCAAAAAATAGTGAGTCCACTCTAAACAGCTGTGGATAAGGGAGAAAGAAAAACAATCTCTTCTTTTTATCTGATGAAAGGTGGACTACTAAGGAATATTTGGTTATGACTTGTGGAGAGCAAGAAAAGTCAAATACTTTAGCCAGGTCTCATTCAGGTATCTGATGTGGGACAGGTGGGATGTATTTGTTTAGAAATACATTCTTATTGTAAGATTAAAGTTATTCCTGTCTGTACATCCGTGAGGGAGAGACTTCAGACATCATCATAACCACACCACAACTGCAACTTTCACTTATAAAAAGGTGGGAATTGAAGGTGAAAGCAGAAGAAAGGAAAGATTCCCACCAGAGGATTTTCTGTTTTGCCACAGTGCCTCAAGTGATTTCTTCCTGAAAGGGACCAGTGTGTAATTTGGCACTACATAAAGATTTGGTTGCCAAGAGTCCCGGGGATGTTGATGCTCTTGGTGATGCCCAGTTTGTTTCCTGGTTGTGACAATCCACCCAGAAACAGGAGGGAAGTCCCAGGATGGCCCTGAAGCTGCAGCCATTCAGGCTGGCCTTGGGGTGTGTCAATAGAGTGAGGAGAGGGAGGACCTGCACCCTTTGGAGACTTCTCTCTGCTTTTATGGTGAATTATAAATGAGTTGTAAGTGAGGAAGGGCTGGAATGTTGTCTCAATGCTCATGTACAGTGCATCCCCAGCTGTGGTTGGAGGGCCATAGGGAGAGAGGATGGCTCTGCCTGCTGATAATTATCGAGCCTGATTTAAATGAATGCCTGTTTATCTTTCCCTGTTGCATCCAGTTAGGTCCTGTTTAAAACCATTTCACTTTCTGCTTGGAAGGGAAGCAGCTCTGCTCATCCTTGCATTACTCTCACCAGGGCTTCAGCCTGGGTGCCTGAGCTAATACTGTTAAATGTTCATAGGTTACCTCTGAGGAGGGTCCCTGGTGCTGGAAATGTGGGCTGGGCAGAGGATGACAGTGCATTGTGTCCTTCTGCCATCCCCTTCACTGGAATGGCTTCAGTGCTCCTGCAGGGTGGGCTCTCAGTGCCAGCTCCAGGCCAGAGCCTGTGACCACACCAACATTTGTGTTACAAACATTTGGGGCCCTGTGGCACAGCAGGATGAGGGGCACCCAGAACCAGGGCAGGAGAGCAAAAGGAACCAAAGGAAGTTACATTCACTGAAATGTCCTGGTCTGGAGGATCCTGTAGTGATGGTGAGCTCGGTGAGGAGTCTTTTCTGGGTTCTGAATTGTTTAGCCCTGCATAAAAGTGTTCCAAGGCATTGCATGGCATCACTCATCCCATATTTTCAGCTTTTTGCTGAGGTGTGAGTGAAGAGCTGGTGCACAAATAGCAGGCAGTGCTCAGGGCATCAGCTGGGACACACCAGGGTGGCTCTGCTGCTGTCTGGTCCTCGGTGCAAATGGGAGCTGTGTGGGGACATCCCGTGCCTGGGCTGTGGAAGAGCTGTGCTGTGTGTGCAGATGGGCAGTGGCCACACCAGTCCCTGCTGTGGGTGTGTGCCACTGGCCAGCCTGAGCTGCTGCCTGCAGGGAAGGGCTCGGCAGCAGTGGTGGTGCCACTGTGCTGGCATTTTAGAGAGACAGGGTGCAGGGAACCTCTCCCCTCTGTGCATGATAACTGATTTATCTTTGAGTTTCATGAGATGAAAGCCCACTTCCTTGTGATTGTTCAGCCTGCAGAGGAGAAGCTTTGGAGTGACTTGGTTGCAGCCTTTCAGTGCTTGAAGGGAGATGCAAGAAAGATGGAGACGATTGACAAGGGGTGGAGAGCCAGGACAGGGGGAATGGCTTCAAACTGCCAGAGGGCAGGGCTGGATGGGATCTTGGGCAGGAATTGTTCCCTGGCAGGGTGGGCAGGCCCTGGCACAGGGTGCCCAGAGCAGCTGTGGCTGCCCCTGGATCCCTGGCAGTGCCCAAGGCCAGGCTGGACATTGGGGCTGAGAGCAGCCTGGGACAGTGGGAGGTGTCCCTGCCCATGGCAGGGGTGGCACTGGGTGGGCTTTGAGGTCCCTTCCAACCCAAACCATTCAGTGATTTTCTGATCTTAAACCTCTACTCAATACTTGTTGGAGTCCAAGGGAGTTGCCAACCTGCCTGGTGTTACCAGTGCTCAGACACACAAGCAAAGGTGAACCTTGTGCAAAAGAGCTCAAATTCAAGTGCAATGAATGCCAGAGAAATATGTCACCTCCCACAGGATTTTTAGATGGTAAATATTTATTAAATTTCTTCTCTCTAATGGAGCTTGCCTGTATTTTCTCTTGGTGTTCCATTATTACATTATCAGTTAAGTGTCTCTTGCATATTGGTGTGTGAGTGGCAGTTGTGGTAGGAATTACTTGTGGTTTCAAGGGCGATGTCACATGTGTTTAGTGTCTGTCTTTGGTGGCAGTTTCATCCACAAAAGTTAAATGGCTTTTTTTCACTCAGGGGAATAGCTAAGATCTCCATTTCTGTGGCAGAATTCTCTGGAGTCCTTAAATCAGATTGGTGACATGTACCAGTAACAACAATTTTAGGTGTGGTAAGTGGAGTGACAAGAGAATTAAAACATATCAGCAAGGTAAAGAAATCTGTCTTAACAAACCTCTGCCAGGCATTCACTATGAAGAATTTAATCTGTTTTATGTTGAAAAGGCAAATGTATATTTCAGAGCTTTCTGTAAGCTGAAAGCCAATCCATCCTGTGTGGAATCTATTGGCAGTTGTTATCTTTTTATTATTATAATTTTGGTTTAGTGCATTGCAGTATTATTTTTATTAAGGAAGGAAGGCTTCATGATAATACAGTCACTAAAACAACCTGTGCCTTTGAGCTGTTCTGGTCAGAACATTTCAGTAACAGAATCAAGGGGGACACTGGATTTATCTGTGCCAATGTACCACAGGAATGGTCTGGAGTGGGATTCATTCCTTGCTCTCCATGTGGAGCCTCACATGATGGCAGCAGCCACTGTCAGTGCCCACCTCTGCCTTCTCCAGCCATGAACAATTTGTGCTGCTTGCCCAGTGCAGGCAGCTGGAAATGCCAGGAACACAAATCTCTAGCCAGGTATTTTAGCTTGCATCTTTTAATTTGGACCTTTCAGGGCCTTTTTGTCTGGCCCAGCTTGTTCAGATCAATGAGAATCATTAATTGATCTTTTTTAAAATTACTTTTTTCTTTGTCTTCTAGCTACAAGCAAGATCCATCAGCTCATGTGTAACTAAACAAGGAATGTAACTAGTTTTAATGAGCCATTTATATAGTATGGGAGAAAAGTTTAGATCCTTCCAGTGAAGAATGTGAGTTCAGGTAAGATAAATTATTTTAACTAACTCACATAACCATTTGTAAGTACTTCCAGGTTTTACAAAGACCTGTAATTTCAGAAATGAATAAGTATTTATTGAAATAGGACTGACTTTAAGAACCAAAATGTCAGAAATGCAGCCTCAATTATTTGAGAGCACTTTATTTAATGCAACACAATTGTTTCTTGACAAGAAATACTTAATGAAATAAAATCTCAGTAATTTATCTCCATCCTTGTGATTGGACCTTTTAAAGACTTTTTTTTTTTTTTACTTTTTACAAGAAGAACTTTCCAAAATATAAACCCACTGAACTAGAACCTCTCCCATCCACCTCAGGATGATGAAGGTGACTTTAGAGCCTGGTGATATGCAGGAGGAAATGGGTGGGACTCTGGGTGCAGCCTGTGTGCTCTGGTGGCTCTCAGGGGAAGGCAGAGCCCTGAGTGCTCCATTTCAGAGCTGAAGAGCTGCAGTGCTCCTGTTGCTGTCACAGTTCAGCTGTGAGCCCTTCCTGGGGCACAGACAGCTGCTATTTCCCACAGCTTTGCCCTTCTCAGGGGAATTTATTAGTGCAGGACATCTTAGACTGCCTGTGTTCGTGGTCAGGCAGTGATTCAGGAGGCTGCTGCAAATGAAATTCATATTTGTCACTTGTTTTTTGAGAGCTGTTTCTTGATGTACCTTGTGCTTCCTCACCTGCATCAGGCTGCAGTTCTGTGGGGCAAGATCCCATTTCTTCTGTGCACTCTTCCCATGCAGCCCAAAGGGTGCAAATCTGATCAATTCAGTGGTGCATCTGGGATTTAGGGCTGATCCCTTGCAGTTCCCAGCATTATTTCAGAGTGTGTTAAAAGGAAAGGATTCCCTCTCTGGTGCCCAAGCAAACTGGACCTACAGCATAAAGAGATTTGAGTCTGTGCAGGACAAAACCAGCACACTGTACCTTGTTAGGAAGTTTGGATTTTTGTGTGATCTCTCAGCACATGTCTTAAGTTCATGACTTAAATATTGTCTATTTGCTCACATCTGTGTTCTTGCATTTATCTTCCATTGCCTAACCCTCACTGGCAACAGCCTTTTACACAAATCATTTCCAGTGAATTTATCTAGAATCATGGTGAATTTTGCAGTAAATGATAAAAGTTTAGTTGTCCTTAATTTCAACTGGTGAATTAGCTGATCTCTTCATCAAGTGAGGTGAAGGTTTATTTTCTTTCATCTTTTTTAATAGCATTTCTACAGAACATAAAACATTGGGACTGTGGTGTTTTTTCAGACCCAAATGAGCACGGTGTTTCTTTTACAGCTTTTCTGGGATTGCTGGAGACAAAGTTCATAGGTTCTTGCCCAGAAAATACCCAGGAGACTTCAAAAGGCAGATTTTCTTGCTATGCAAGTAGAAAATTAAGTCCTTATATCAGTTTCTTTGAGCAGTAATCTTTTCACAATTGCTCTTCTATGACTGTCAAACACAGTAATGCCAATTTAATTGCATAATGTGAGTAATCAGCATTTCTAGAAAACTTTCCCCTGGACCCATGTACCTTTTATTTGCTGTTAAAATGAGTTTATTGCTGGTTTATTTTTCACTGCCTATCAAGCAGATGTTGTTCCCTCTCTGAGGGATTTTTCAGCTTTTCCCAGTCACTCTGGCTTGGTGACTTGCCAGATGTTTCATTTCTCTGATGCATTTCAACAAAAGTGCTGGAGATCCTGAGGAGCTTGCAGGAGCAACAGGAACACAGAGAATGTTCTTGCTGGGAAGGTGCATCCAAGAGGAAAACATGAGGAAACCTTGAGCAAAACACTGCCCATTCACAAGTGTTCTCTGCACTCCTGCAGATTTCCATCAGCATCTTCCACGGGCCCTGCACGATGAGATCTCAGTGGTTTCCTACTCAGTTCAGATGTTTTTCAAACTGAATTAATAATTCAGAACAAACAATCATATGTTGGGCCAAAAATCCTTTCATTAGTATTCAGCACTCAAAGCCGTCCCCACCGGATGGAGAACAGAGACAGAAGGAGAAAAAGGCAACCCATATGGAGGATATTAAACAGAAAATGTTTGTAAATATTGAAAAATCAAATACCACTACCTCAATTTCAGTGGATTTTCCCAAACTTTCTAACAGGTAGTCATAAAATAGTAATTAATTGCTGTTTGGTTATGGAATCTTATTGATAAGAGATAAAAGTTGATGCAAGTTGTTTTTTGGGGTTTTTTTTTTGTGGTTTGTTTTTTCTATGGGGTGTTTGGTTGGATGAGTTGGTTATTTAATACTGTTATTTTTTCTAATGTAGCCTTTAAAAAGAACTAAATAAAATTTTTAGGAAGTTTGAAACAGATCTGTTGATGGACAGCCCTGGTTTGTTCCCATGTCCTGAGTGACTGGACAGTAAGAAAAGCTGCTGCCCAATCTTGTGTCCCACAAGCCTCTGTTCAGTGGCAAGGAAAGGTGTAAAAGAAAATTCTCTGTGCTTTTGATTGGTTTTAATTTAACTTCCCAGAGGTGGCTCTGAAGAGGGGACAAATGAAATCACTTCTGCTGGAAACAATTTTTTTGCTAAATCAGGTGTTATAACTTGGTGACAAAACCAAAATTGGGCTGAACTGCAGGGTTCTGTTTTAATAAAGAACTGATGTGGGGCAGTCACGTGAGAGAAGGAGCTGCTGACAAGCTGAACACTCAGTTATTTGTGGACTTTGACTTTTAACTAGATGAATAAAAAAAAAATAATTAAAATTGACAGGAAAGTACTATGAATTATCCATCTCTAATAATAAAATAATTCAAAGTGGTGAAACAGTGATAACCTGAAAATTCCCATATTGAGTAAGTTAGGTCTGATCACTGTCAAATAGAGGAAAAAAGTGCAAGAAATCTGAAAATTATATTTGATGGATTAATGACAGATGCTATAAACTATGGGTTTGTTTGATTTCTGCAAAAAATATTTGTTGTTTGTACTGAGGCTTGTTTCTTTTAGACCAAAGGAAATAATTCAAGGAATCTGGTGTCTTTACAAGTAGTTAATTGGATTTTCATTTCTGTCTGGTAGAAATTGCTCTACACAAATGTTTTAGGATACTTCATCAGTAGGTAGAGCATCTTTAAACCAGCCTGCTTCCAAGAAACTCCTGAAAGATTTCAGTTTGAAAGCTTTTACCTATATTAAGGCCTATATTATGTATTAACCAAACCCTTTTCTAGAAGGTTCCAGGTGTTAGGTGTGGGAAAGATTAAAACAGATACTGTGGTTCCTTTTTAAATGATTAATCAAATGTTTGGATATTTTGCTTTTATCAGTTTCACCACCATTACCATGCTTAGTCACAGACCCTGGTTTTTATCAGTGCACTAAAGCTGTTTTCCCCACTCCTTGGTGCATCTAAAGATCATCCAGACGAAAAAAACCTTGTATCTGAGGTGCAAATGGCACTGTTCCTTTGAAATCCTTGCCAAACATACTTTTGTAGAGATTAGGCTGAATAAAACAAGTCTGTGATGCCTTCAAAATTCAAGCCTAATCTGTTTAAGGCTTTGAATTATATTCCCTATACATGGCAGGGGATAATTCCAAAAGCTCTGCTCTAACCAATCTACATGCCATCAAATAAAATCAGATCTCATAATTAAATTACTGATCAAATATTATTATAGTGGTTTTTTCAGGCTTTTTTTGAAAAGACTTTGTGCCAATCTGAAATGTTAAAGGCCAGAGATGAAAGAGCACTTCTGGAAGTGTGATGACATAAAAACCAGGAATGGCAGGAGTGTTTTGGGCTGCTCCACTGACTTTTATAACAAACTTGAGTGAACAGTGGAACACACAGTGTGGATCTCCTGTGGAAGCAGAGCTATCTATTCCAATGTGATTTATACACACCGTGACAGGGGTGTCCCATGCAGGTGACAAAGGGCTGGCAGAATCAACTTGGAAGGAAATTTCCATGGAGAGCTCTGTGTGGGTGCTTGAACAGGACTTCTGGGTAAAGACAGGATACAAAGATGCTGCTGGCAAGAGAAATTCTTGCTTCTTTCTGTCCTGTGAGAGTTTCCTCTCTCACACAGAAGATGTTTGCAGAATTCTGTAAACTGTGAACACCTGTGACCTTGTAAACCTTGGTTTATAATGCAATAGAAAAATATTCTCACAATGGATGTTTTAGAATTTTAGCCAATGACCCCAAGGTGTGGATGGTACTTTGATGAATTGGGTTATGAAGGAAAAAGGCTATAAAATAGTTGGGAAATAATTAAATAAATCAATCTTGCTGCACCATTCCTGCCTGCTGCATTCTCTCTCCTCTCTCCATCTTGCTGCTACTGTGGGATATCTCAACAGAAAGGGAAGGAGAAAGTGCTGCAATTTTATTTATCTCCCATATCCCTCCTAGCAGGAGACACTCCTGGTGGATGATTGGGGATGGATTTCTGGCCTAAGATGGCTCTCATCTTATCCACGTGACTTCTCTGACCTCCTGGCAGTTGCAACTGAAATTAATTGTGAGAAAAGTTTCACAGGCTTATCCATGTTTTAGGGCATATTAGGGAGGAGAAAGGCTTCCTTCTTTGCTGTGTGTTATCCAGGTTTCCTGAGCATGCACACTCCTAGCATTGTAATCATGGAATCCTGGAGTGGGCTGGGCTGGAAGGGACCTTAAATACCATTTATTTCCATTTATTTCCACCTCTGCATTTATTTACACTTATATTAATTAATATTTCATTAATAATTGCATTACTTTTGGTCACAATGTAGCCCTGTCCAAATACTTGCCCAAGCAACAGAGAGGTCAAGCCACTTGTCCAGATCACCTACACAAAGCTTGGAAAAGAGCAATGCCAGCAGCATGTCTGGTACTTTAAGCTGATTTGCAATCAATTTAAGTAGAAAGTAAGAAAAAAAAAATAGGTGAGGAAACATTTGAGAGACCCAACACAGTGCCATGAGTGTGAATAAATTTAACAAATTTGGCTCAGCATATTCTACAAAAGAATAGATTCTTTAACTTCAGATTTCTGTATCCCTCAGTAATACAAATTCCTTCATATCTGAGCCAGCTACTTTTAAGATAAGCCAAATAAAATTAGGCTTCTGCTATGGAGGATCTGATTCCCTAACTGCAAGTGTAAATGTTGGCAGAAGTACTGCTCCCCTGTTCAATTAATAAATCATTAGAAAACACAATTAATAATGGGCTGGATATCTGATGGTTTGGGGGCGCTTCTCGAAGGAAGGTGAGAGATGAAGAGAAGGCAGCTACAGTGCCAGCAGCAATGTGAATTTGGGAATATTTTTGTAGGGAACTGGAAAAGAAGGATTCAGCTCTGTTGTGTTATCACAAGCAGAAGTGGAAAAGTGACATAAAGAGACTCAGATTAAAGACAGAGAAGGACAATAGGGCAAGTGGTTTCTACTTCTGTGATGACAACGACATGTCATATCTGACATGAGCCAAAATCTTCTGTTGATCACTGTTCTCTGCTCACAAACCTTGGGTCAGCCCTCAAGTCTGTTTGAAGCTGTCTCTTGGCTGCAATCTCTGCTTGGCACTGTCCCACTTGCAGCACCACAGAGACCTTGCTATGCAGCCTAAACGAAGCTCTGGAATTCTCCTACATAATCTGTCAGCATTATATGCAACAGCAATACACAAGTGACAACTACTTTCAGAACTCCTACAGTATTTTGATTTTTTTCTCTCTGGCAGGGTTAGTTTTTTCTCCCTAAAGTTTTCAGAATGAATCAGTTTAAATCTCAAATGATTGAGAAATTGTGTGGAAGAAAACTCTGATCAAAATCTGGGATATATTGAAATACAGATTATTTTAAATCATCAAGAAGAGGTTAGAATTGCACAGGTGTGGTGTGTGACCTCCACTCTACTTAATTCCCCTTCTCTTTGATCCTGAGGAGTCAGTTTGATGGTCTTGAGGATACTCAGGGGAATTCAAACCAATCCATGGCAACCCTTCAGGAGTGGGATTAGAGCTCCTCCTCTTGCAGAAGCCCCTCTCTTTCTTTTCTTTTTGACTGAGAAAATTTCTTACACTTTTTTTACTGAAGTGTTCATGAGAATTGGGCATGCAGTGGGAGAGGGACAAGACAAGAATTGGCCTTAATCCAATATAATATAACTCACTGTGATTTGGGGCTAAATGTTCACTTTCTGAGGGAAGGGTGACCAAAGCAGTGGATTCTGTATCTGATCCAATGCTAGCTCTTATTTCAAAGTGGGGGCTGTGTCTGTTGACATCAGAGAATCCTGGAAAAATGCACAGCATACTTGGAGGAGTAAACAAGATCATTACTTCCCCAGTAATCAATATGGGCAGGAGTACCAGGGAAACATGATTGTGTTCAACTCAGGGAAAAAAGGATTCATTTTATTATCCACATTTTTAAAAACATCAATATTAGCAAATACATTCCAAAAAACCAAAACTAGGAACCAGCCCAGCATTAAGGGAGGTGAGGGCCAGAGTGAGCAGTTACAATGGGATGAGAAATGTAATTGTAGCTGCTAAAGTGCTCTGAATGTTTTCATGGGCATTAAATTCCTCCTGACCTGCACCCTTGCCAAACCAAACCAAAAAATAAATAAAAAAAAAAAATAAAAAAAAAAGAGAGAAGAGGTAGAAAAGAACACAGGTCAGATCCCAATAGTCATCAGCTGTGCAGTTCCAGCATTCCTCCTAAAGCTTTAAGGGGAGAGAATTGTTGGAATGCATCCCACAAGAACCCATGGGTTGTTCCCATGGTGTTACCCCAACCTTGGGTGCTTTGGGGCACTAATCCAAGCACTTCTTCCATCTTTTTCTCCCTGGAGCTGTCCCTAACTCCAGTCCATCAGGTGGAATTGCCCAGCCATGCTGGGAGAAAGGTTTATTTCTGGGAAGCAGCACCCAGCCTGCTGCCTCAGAATGAAAATGAGCAAATGAAGTGTAAGAGTTTTATCCACAAGTGAAGGAATAAAACCTGAGGAGAAGTTTGCTTGTCACACTGTGGTAATTAATAGTAAGGGTAAGATTTTTCTCCTAGAGTGATTCAGAAAATATTTCTGAATATCTTTCGAACTGATGACCTCTAAATATCAATTCCATGTCTGGAGGATTTTAATTTCCTTAAATCCTTAATAAATGACAGGAGAGAGCCATCATGCCTTAACCATCCTACTGCAAAAGTCACTGAGGATCTCTGAAGTCACTTGTGCTGAACTGGTATCTTTGTTTTAATAAATTATTGAGCTTATACCAAAAGAAAAAATAAAAAGCATTAAGGAGTGGAAGCAGCAATTTCTTGTGAAACTGCATATCATGAAATGGGGAGAAAGGGAAGCAGCAAAATAAAAATGAAGCATTTCAAAGGTGGGGGCAGCACATGGTTTGACACTTCCATTCACCAGGGATATGGGAATTCAAGGTTCAGCTGCATTTAAGCCAACAAACTCACTTAAGGGTGAGTGTGAGGCCCATTCTCAGTGCAGGGAGGGATATTTGAATCTCTACATGGTTATCTCAGGCTGGAAGATGTTCTTAGGCAATTTAAGGTTCAGCTACATTTAAGTCAACAAACTCACTTAAGGGTGAGTGTGAGGCCCATTCTCAGTGCAGGGAGGGATATTTGAATCTCTACATGGTTATCTCAGGCTGGAAGATGTTCTTAAATCTATTAGTGGGAAGTAGCTACATCTAATTATGTAAGAACTGGACTCAGAAGTGTCTTAAGTGCCTTTTAAGGATCCTTTGAGCACTATAACAAAATACTCTGTTTATTTTATAGATTGTGAAGTGCTAAAAACCATTTGTTTTAAAAAACAAGAAAAGAAAAATTATCTAGTGTCAACCTGAGGTCCAGGTCCTCACACTTAACAATGTAGCAAAAAATGATCAAGCAAACAAGTCAAAAGCCTTTAAAAATAATTGTTACTTCATCTCCCAGGGGTGGTGCCCAGCCTCGCCCTGCTGGCTGAGGGGCCTGGAGGTCACCCCAGCTCCAGCTTCAACAAGTCACAGCCAGCCTAAGTGGTGGGGAAGACAAAGATCTGTAAGGCTTCAGAGTTGTTGGAAACTGAAATAAGAAGATATTCAGTAATTCTACATCATGAAGCATTTTGTGGCAGTTGGAGTTTAAAGCTGCTGTCCCATCTGCACCTTGTGTTCCATCCCAAGGTAAGTGACATCACACTGCATTCCCATACTCCCAGTTTGATTTCCTTCTCTCTTCATTAAAGAGGACATTTCATGGCCCTGTCACAGAGATCCTCTGTGTCAGAGCAGAAAATCCCCCTTTCAACCTGAATGCCTATTAAATCCGCACTAGGCTTGACATGTGATGTTTTTTGTGATTAATACCCTGTAAAGACATAAGCTACTGCAGAGTGTATTGTAGAAGCCCCCAAAAATTCAGAGTTATAGAAAGCCTGACCTATTTTCAAAGTTTGAGACCTCACTTTTCCATTGTTGAAATAAGCCCTGTATGAAATTTGGCATCAGCAGAAATTGTTCAGATGGATTATTTTCATTTGTCCCAAGCCATATTACATTTGTCCAAATGTTAAAGGCTGCCAGTGACTACAGATTCCCACAAAGCTTATTAAACACCTCCCAGTGCTCAACCTCGAGGCTGGCAGTCAGAATATAAATGATGAGAAAAGTTGTTGCATAAATGCTGAGGGGTAAAACCACTTGGGTTTGATAATCTTGCAGAAGCCACTTGACCCATCTCCTCCAGAACTCCCATCCCAAGCACCAATGCACTGGAGTGAACAGAGAGAGGCCAATGGTGCTCTGCTTAACTGAGTCTCTGTGAAAGCAATCAATAAACTTTCATCTCCTCCAGGAGCACCAGACATTTACATAATTGTCCCTACTTCCCTCTCTGTGTGGGATCTGCTCTCTTTTTCCTAAAGGTTAAGGCACAGGGCAGATGTCTCCATGCTGCTGCTGTTATTAGCGTGCTTTGGCCATCTCATTTCTCAGTGGCTTTTATTGTGCTCATCTGTTCAGCAAGACCGGGTTTTCCAAGGCTCATTTGCTGCTTAATTGCATTCTCAGATCCTCTAAGATGTCTGTAGCACCTGCTCTCCACTTCACAGACTCTTTTGATCTCTCCAGAAATACCCAACTTTGATTATGTGAAAATCTTTCCCAACCGTAGGACGTGCCTGGAAAGCAAGTCACAAACTGCCATTGTGACTATTGTGACCTGTGTAAGGGTTGAAAATATAATTCTCTGATAAAAAAGCCTGAAATGAAAAGTGCTCCTATTTGCTATTCTGTTTGTGTGCCTCTCTGCTGGCTCTGGTTTTCCTTCCCTTACCAAACACTCAGGGAAAACAGAGCATAAAGTGAAATATAGGTTGCAATGCTGTGACATGCAATTCAATAGCTCTAAAAGTGTCCAGGGTAGACCAAATTACCACCTGCTGGCAGGGATTTTTCACTTGCAAATGTGCTGAACACTTGTTTACCTGAAACCTCTCCATTTGTTTCTATCAGGATGCATTTGCAAATGTGAAATGGGTGGTTTCAGACCTAATTGTCTGTTCTGTTTGTACAAATATCCTTCGATGGCAACAAAGGTTTGCTTTGTGTACCTGAAAGAGATTGCAATCATTATTGGGGTCTGGGTTGACATTGGTTCCAGAGGAGGAAAAATGTGGAATGCTTCATCTCCTTTGTTACTGACTGCATGATTAAGTTATTTAATTGATGTCTGTAACCAGTTTTCACATTTTTTCTACCAACTTTATGAGGCTATTTTGGGATTTGCTTGCTAAAATGTTTTCAATGTGTACAGTACTGCCTTTTTAATTTTATTTATTTATTTATTTATTTACACTGCATTTTAAATGGGGTATCCCACACCTCTTCATGTGTAGTGCTGCACATTTTCAGCTGGAATTTTTCATGAGTTTCTCCCCACAGATGTTTGCAAAGTTTTAGCCAAGGCAGCACAGCTGTTTCTAAGGCTTAGAAAAACTGTTGTGCATCTGAAAATATTCCAATAATCTAGGTGGCTAACACAGAATTATTTAAGTTCCTCAACTAGTCTAGTTGAGGACGAGTTGAACTCAGCCTGTGGGAGGAGTTGGTCTTATGGAAGAATTAGACATGAGAACATTAAATTCTCATATCACCACGGAGATTATCAGATATTATGAAGCATACAGAAAGTGGGACACGTATTCTCAAATAGAAGAAATAAAGGCTAAGTGGAATTCTAGCAATTTCTGGCTTCTTGTGATTTTACAAACTTAATATTTACATGAGTCTGTAACTAAGGCCTTTCTGTGCTTACCACTGATGTTTTGTCGTGGATGTTTGTGAATTTGCAGTTCTTGGCCTGTGTGTCATCCTCAATATCCCAGTGTCCTCTAATTCTGTACAACTGTTACACAATGAGAACCAGAGACGATGTATTGGAGAGAACAGTGAGAGGAGTAACAAGTGAATTCAGCAAAAGTGACTCCTGCAGGAGCTCTAAAGGGCTGAAGGTGAATGTTTTCCTTTGATAAATGAGGGTCAAACTGCCTGTGCCACCACGAATGCAGTGGCTGCCCTGTGGGATGGCAGATCTCTGCGCCTGCTGTGGGGCAGTGCTGAAGGAAAAGCTGTGACACCACACTGCTCCCCCCAAATTCAGCTGGGAACCCAGAGCTTCTGTGCTCAAAGCTCCCAGAGTGCCCCCAAAGCACTGAGCACTAAGATTTGTACCCAATGCCACTGGATTTTCCACCCCCCTCGAAGCTGACAGCTAATTTTGATCATTTAGTGATAACTCGAGGTCTGCTGAATGAGCCCCTCAAGCTGACTTGAGAAAACCTTGCAAATGTCCCGAGGCTTGTGCTGCAGAGTGAATGTTTTAAAATAAAGAAATAAATAAACCCTCACCAGATGCCACTGAGGCACCAAGTGCCAGAAAATGTAAACTGGTCTGAGCCTGAAATTCATTAAGACTGCAGTGCCTCTGAGCCAGCGTGCAGAGGGTGATTGCTTTCTATGGCCCTTCTGCTGCAAACAGATTTGGACAAGCTTTACTTTAGACTCCTGTGGACACTCTCCCATTTTGATGTTGGTATTTGTGTGTTTAAAATTGGGAATATTCCTAATGCCTGAGAGGGCTGGATAATCCAGTGACTGCAGGGAAGAGCATGAATGTTATTTAGGTCCTACTGGCTTCTATTTTTCTTTTCTTCCTGTCATTTTAAAATAATTATATAGGCAGAGAGATGGTATGATGTGTAAAAAAACCCCATAAAATCCAGCTTTCTCTTCTGGCTACAGCACTTCACCAATTGGACAATTTTATCTTCCAGGTTAGGTTTCAAACAAACCTATTTCATAGGCAATACATAAACAAAATGCATTTGTTTGTAGCAGTTGGGGAGCTCTGAAATTCAGGATTTTGTGTGAAAGAATTCTGTTGTAGGGTATATTCCCTGAGGGGATGAAGTAATAATTAATTGCAATTAATCTGTCATATTTAGTGTTTCTTTATCATGAGCAGACCCTGACTCACCCACAATACAAGAAATTATTTCATTATTGAAGTATAAATTTTCATTGGAGACTGGGGTATTTTGTATTAGACACAGATTTGAGACAAAGACAAAAATAGAGGTTTAATTACAGGATTGTTCATGTTGAGAAAATGAGGACAGATTTCATTAAGCCACCCAGCTCCTGTGGGAGGGAAAGGGTCAATGACACTGAGAACCTGCTGCACCTTTCCTTGTGTAGTGGAGAAAAAAATAATCTTTCAAAATGGATTTGTTTACTCTACTTGTCCTTTCCCTGCCCCTCCATCCAAAAAAATAAGTTGCTTGTTTGGATTCCAAGGTAATCCCGAAAATGGAGCAAGGATGGACTTGGCAGGAGTTTCATTTGTCCCTCCCACCCACCTCTGCCTCCCTTGCCAAGTCCTTTCTGCTCCTGTTTGTGTTTACACTCATGCTCAGTAGCAACCAAAACCACCCCTTTAAAATCAGCTGTGCAAGTTGTAAATGTATTTTAAAATCTGGTAAGTGATGAAACTAAAAAAATCAGGATTTTCTTTGTCTTTTTCTCCTTGCTTCTCTTTCTGACTATGATGCCAGAAAGACATTTTATCTCAAAATTCATTAATGTGAAGCAAAGACAATTTGCTCTCAGAACACACCCAACAGCCTGGGTTGTTTTCCTCTCAGTATGTGATGGGTCTATTGAGCAAATTTGCTTTGATAGGCAGATCAGGTTGGGAAGGGCAGTGGTGTTTTCAGACTGTGAGGGGTTCTGTCTGGGAGTTCAACTCCATTGGTGCTGCACTGAAAGCATTTGTCCTTAAATATGGGATTTCTTATGGAAAGAATTGCACTATTAATTTATAACTTCAACTCTGAACAAGTTTTAAAATCTCAGATACTTCAAACTGTATTTTCCTCTTTAAAAACATGGTGGTGCATGTCATATTGGAAGGAAAGAGACACTCAAGTACTCCACAGTGTTCTGAAACTGTGGATTTGGTGAGGAGCCTGCAATCAGGACCAAACTCCTCAAATGAAGCAGCTGGTCATCAAATATATTAGATGTCCAGACTAGACACTTCTAAAAATAACTGAAACCAATCTGGACACTTTTACTGCTGGTTTTGCACTGGGATATTTTCTCTGGGAAGCCACTTTGCTGCCCTCAGTGCTTTGTCCTGCCCCTCCCCACCCTGGCACTTTTATAGACCCTCTTTATGGCTCCTTGAAGGGGTACTTTGTCAGAGATGCAAATCTGAGGATGGTTGGAAGATGCAGGGTGCAGGAAGGTGTGATTAGTAGGGCAAGAAAATGTTCCCAGAGGGGATGTGCTGACTCAGCACGAGCTCCTGCTGCATTTTTCCTTGGGAAAGAGAAGGCAATTGCCCTCCACTGCTATTGGATTTCTGCTCTGTGCTGGGATTACAGAACAAAATGTGTCACCCTGAGCTCAGGAGCTTCTCCATATCTGAGTTTTGATCCTTGCTAAGCTATTCATATTTATGAGATTTGGGGTTATGTCACACTGATCATGAGGTCTCCCACAACACAGAGGGTGGGTGGCAGGGATTCCCTGGTTGGAATGAGTCCAGTCTGAATGAAAGGGGGCTGTGACCCAGCAGTATTTTCCTGGCTTGGTCAATCTCTCCAGAGGTTAAAGATGCAAGATAAGGCAGTGTAGCAGCACTTCTGCTTTCTGATTGCTCTCCTGTCCTACATGTCTTCATAAAAGTGCATTTTCTTTTAAAGCAACACCCTCCATGAAAAAAGGTGATTTAGCACCTGTATAAATTCAGAAGAAGAACAATAATGTTGGCTTTTTGGAGCTTTGTTTTGCAATAAAGCATATCTTGATAGATATGTTTGAACAGAATTCCATTTCTTTAAAGAAATGTTGAAATTATCTTGTATTGATTTCTGTGATTGCAGAACGTGTATGCAGTGCTGTAGCTATTCATTTGTTACTGAACACATTGGAGGTTCTGGCTTTTGGAAGGTTGAAAGTTATCCTGCAAGGCAGATGAAGCCATTCCTGTAAAATAAATAAATAAATGCTGGAATCAAAGCAATGGACAAAGAAATTAGCTGAGGAGAAAAGTATCTATTATTTGGTGCATGGGCACAGATAGAGATCCTGCTGTCACAGATCACACAGGGGCACCTGCACAGAGCCACATCCCAGGACTCAGACAGTTCAAAAGAGT
Source organism: Lanius collurio (assembly GCA_020086605.1). Lineage (NCBI taxonomy): Eukaryota > Metazoa > Chordata > Aves > Passeriformes > Laniidae > Lanius > Lanius collurio. The sequence goes on along the minus strand of JACBWW010000201.1, from coordinate 4,958 downwards.
CAAAATCAGCAGCTCCTAAAAAGCACACAAACAAAGGATTATGCAATTTGGGGGATACAACTGCTGCCCAGAGAGATACAGTGATTTCACCTTGATTTACACAGAGATTTTAGGGAGAAAGTTTTAATCTGCATCTCCCACAACTTGAGTGTAATGTTCTTGAGGAGCCATTCTACCAGGTAATTGCTTTAGAAATGTAAATATATCATTAAAATTCTGATATTAATTATATGATGCCTTTTCCTGGTCTTAAAATCAAGAGTCACACATGATTAGAAAGGAAAAAGGGAATTTACCTTGGTATTTATTTTAAGGATCCTTAGGTTCACTATGTCCAGGTCGAATGCACTTCCATGTACACCACAATGCCCACCCCAAAAAGATCTGTTACATCATTATAGGTGTTATTAATTAGCATATCTATCAAAAATTCCCCAGTGAGAGGCTCAAGTGAGCCCCTCCCCAAGGACCCTTCCCCTGGATGGTTCTATCTCAGTTTACAGAATGTGTTCTGGAGAGCACCTTGGGCTCTGGGGCACACTGAGCCCTAACTATGAAATGTTTGGTCTCCTAGCTTGACAAATAAGTCCAAGAATGTAGGCTAAAAACCACTAAGAATACAGAAGTTGTAAAAAGTTATAAAAGGGGTATAAAGGAAAAGGCAAAAAATCATCATGACATCAATTTGTGATTTTTTTTCTCTTTTTTTAAATGTGTTAGTTTATGAGAAGAACTTGGTAGGTAGGGAAGACGAAATCTGCTATTTTCCTCCTTATTATGGAGTCATAGAACTGTTTGTGTTTAAATGGACCTTAAAAATCATCTCACTCAAGCTATGGAATGGAATTCCCATGAAGGGACACCTCCCACTGTCCCAGGCTGCTCCCAGCCCCAATGTCCAGCCTGGCCTTGGGCACTGCCAGGGATCCAGGGGCAGCCACAGCTGCTCTGGGCACCCTGTGCCAGGGCCTGCCCATCCTGCCAGGGAACAATTCCTGCCCAAGATCCCAGCCAGCCCTGCCCTCTGGCACTGGGAAGCCATTCCCCTTGTCCTGTCCCTGCAGTCCCTGAGGAATTGTCTCTCTCTGGGTTCCCTGCAGTCCCTGGAAGGTGCTGGGAGGTCTCCACACAACCTTCTCCTCTCCAGGCTGAGTGTGTTTCTCCTCTCCAGCTCTCAGGATGTTTCTATAGAGAAGGTGCTCCAGTTTCTTTATGAACTCTGGTGCCTCCTCTGGGCTCTGGGCAGCAGCTCCAGCTCCTCCCTGTGCTGGCCCCAGCGCTGGGGCAGCTCTGCAGGTGGGGTCTCACCTGAGGGGCAGAGGGGCAGAATCCCCCTCCCCTGCTGCCCACGCTGGGCTCAGCCCAGGGCAGGGGGATTTGGGGTCCCAGTGCACACGGCCGGGACAACGTTGAGTTTTTGGTTTCATTGATGAGGCAACTCCTACTTAAGGCTGTGCTGTCCCTGGCTTCAAACTGGGATTGATATTGAGTGAAAATAATGCTGAATTTCCTCACAAACCACATCCTGAATCTCAGTATCCACCCCTGGCACTGTGGCTCCAGCTCTTCACCCCGTGTCAGGGAGACTGCAGCCTTGGTCTTGTGTCTGCATGCTCAAAGCATTGAGTGCTATTTTAAGTCATGAACAGACACCTGGTTGAAGCTCCTGTGGCCTATTTTGTGCAAGTGAAACCTGAAAATAACTGAAAACTTTTTCTTATCAGAATCTGAGAGTTCCAATGCACTTGGAAGCCCAGGAAGTTCAAAGTACTCCCCCTAATGCAGAAATGACTTCTGAATTCCTCAAATTCACGGACTACATTCATTTAAAAGAAAAATGAGTTTTGAAATAGATCCCTATTTCAGTCATTTTTTTCATTTAAACATTTCATTAGGCTGCTTTCCTGTGATCCCTCCAGACTCTTACTGGTAATTCAAATGAGAAGGAATATGATTGACACATACTTGAAAAAATATAGCAACTGTTCTTTACCCATCACCTAACAGTGAAACAACAGCACAGCTGTGCTGCAGTGCTTCCATGAGGGGATCTATCAAAAACCTGTCAATATCTTTATCTCCAAGCAAAACTGAAGCCCAAGTACATGAAATAACCTTCCCAAGATCACCCTACACAGCGTAGAGGAGAAAACAGGAGCAGTCATTGAAATCTGTTCTCTCTTCCTGTCCCATCGGATACCCCAGGTAATTGCATCTGGTGTTGTCTTCTCTGAATTAACAATTTCTTCACAACAATTTATCAGACCTGGTCTTCATGGTGGGTTTTTAGAATGGAAAAAGGTGCAAACTCATGCAATAACCCAGCACAATCTTTCTGAAGGCGCTGATGGTGATGGGCACAGACAGGTATGAAACGAACCTGTCACCTCTGAATTCCTGTGCCCACTAGGGGACACTGGGACATTACACTTTTGTTCAAATGAGAGAGATTTCAAAAGCAATGAAAACAGAAAATTCTCTTGTTCTTGCTCTAAAATACAATAAAATTTATGCATGTCTAATTTCTAATCTGTGCAGGTGATGCACAGTGTGTTTTAAAAAGTCGGATCAGTGGCAAGCTCCTGGGCAGGAATGCCAGACTGAGGAGTTCATACTGGTCCATGATAGTACAGGGTTTGTATTGCAAAGATAATGGATCATATTTTTGGCATTTCCCACTCATTAAAAATGGTGTCAGAATGATGGATTAATCTGTGGGCATTTTCTGTCCTTGCTATAATCTTTGTCAAAGGAGCGAGGTATTGTCATTATAATGTCTTTTGTATCATGTGAATTATGAGGGCAGGCTTCAGAACTTTGATTTCCTTAAAAGAAGCTTTCTTCCATGGTGATTAGATAACCTGGTATTTTACCCCCTTTTCAAGTGAGCAACAGCAAATAAAAACATTTGAGTAAAGGCAGCAGCTGAGTTTAGAATGACAAACTAATATGGAGGAGAGTAGCTTAATGGTGTGTAGTTTATGTAAAAAAGCCTTATGTACTTTCCATTAGTATTTTACATTTCACAGATAGATGGCTGCTGTCTTTTCCCCTCGTTGACTTTCCTAGGAATGAGCCTGTAATTTATGTAGCCAGGCTGGGAATTGAGCTGTGCCTTAAAGCACGGAAGGAGGAGCCCTGCTGTGTCTCAGAGAGGGTCTGCTGCCTTCACTCTCTCCCTTGGCAGGTCCCATACATGGGGCTGGAGATAGGAATGTTTTTCCCACATGTGGCACAACTGATGATAGGGCCTACATTGTTATGTCAGCCTGGGTTTAAGTTTACTTTCTGCAAAATATTGTGATGAATTCAGAGGAAAGAACCTCAGAATTCTGAGCAACACTGACAGAAAGGATGGAGAAAATCAGGTATGAATTTACAAGAATCTTCATTTCAGTGCTTTGTACCATCCACTCTTTCAAAACATGTTTCCAACTTTCTTATTTTAGCCTGTCTTTCTTTCCCTTTGTTTCCTCTTTACCATTCCAGACATTGTTCTTTCCTTGGGATGTCTGGCAAATTTTAACAATTCCATGTCTGTTGAGCTCAGCTGATGCATCAGTGTCACCACTGATAACCAGTGCTTGACCAGAAGCCTGAGACAGCCCTTTGAAGCTCTGGGCACAGCTCCTTTGTAAGATGAAGAATCTGGTGCTGTTTATAGTTATAAAAGTTATGCATGGTGGTCTAACACATGTCCCTTGACCTGAAGTGAGAGACACCTCCTCATTTGTTTATATCTTTAAGCAAGCCACAAGAAATGGCCAAAATGCAGACAAAAAGTTCAGGTGATTCTCTTATCTTCCTGCTTACCATGTGTTTCTTCATCTTCTAAGGCTGTAATTAAGACTTCAAGGAGTGATTAAGACTGAAGGACCCATGTGCCTGTTACACTGCAGGTGGCTGGGCTGAAAGAGAGGAGCAGGTGAGATTGGTGCTGAAATTGGCTGTGGTGTTTCCTGAAGCCTAAAACAGCCCAGGTTGGACGTTTGGGATGGACCTTGAAAGATTGTTGTCTTCAGACTTCCATGGGAAAAGGAGTTTATCTCTCCTACCCTCCTATCACATCTTTAAAACCGCCAGTGATGGGGACTCTGCTGCCTCCCTGAGGAGAGTGTTGCAGGGAATGGTTGTTTCACTCTAAAAAATTTCCTTTTTACATCAAGATGAAAGTTAAGGCATCTTTTTGATAAGTTAAGGAATATATTTCCTATTTTTACACTCTTTGAAGCTGCATAAAATCACAGGGAAATGCAAAAACCATCCTGAGTCACAGCATTTGCTCAGTAGGTTTTTTTTGCTTTATATTCATAAGTAGAGTATTATTTATACACTCATTTTCTGAACAATGGCTGTCATGAATTTTCTGGAAGTTGAAAAAAATATGAGCTTACATGTGATACCTTTTAGGGACTTCTAGTTCTCTTTCTAGTGATACTACTTGGAAAATGTTATTTAATAAAAATGCTCTGCTCAGCATCCAAATTGTTCAAATTATTCAGCAGCATTGTGTAAAAATAGAAGCAGTGAATTAAATATTTGTCCAATTGGAAGTCGATGACGCAGCTGAACAAAGTCAGAATTCTGTCTCTTGTGTTTTTAAAAGAAAGTTCTGATAAAGGTATGAACTTGAGCATTACAAGAAAAGAAGTATTCAAGGGAAAGATCCCTTTATCTTGACATAAAATCTAAAGGGAGGTTATATTAAGGAAAATTGGCGTGCCTGTGAGTAGACCCCAAGCACTCACATCACATATTCATGAAAGTCTGAAAACCTCTTATTAAATGCTGCTCTGTCTCTGTCTTATTCACAGGAGTTGAAGCTTTATCTTTGTTTTTCACTTCTTATGTCAGTTCTGGGTAGCTCTGTCTTTACAGCCTGACTTGTGTTTTCAGTCTGGGATCCACATGAGTGACCTCAGCCCTTGGCACTGCAGGAAATGCACCCCATCCTTCCA
>JACBWW010000200.1:62937-79964 GCA_020086605.1 Lanius collurio | reverse complement strand
TGCCACATTCAGCTCCCTGCCACACTCAGCTCCCTGCCACACTCAGCTCCGTGCCACACTCAGCTCCCTGCCACACTCAGCTCCCTGCCACACTCAGCTCCGTGCCACACTCAGCTCCGTGCCACACTCAGCTCCCTGCCACATTCAGCTCCCTGCCACACTCAGCTCCCTGCAGCTGGAATGGCTTTTGCTTTGGCTCCTGTCCTGCAGCTCACATGCAGGCATTGGGCTCAGTTTATAATTCATAGAATCACAGAATCACAGAGTCACAGAATGGTTTGGATTGAAAGGGACCTTCAAGACCATCTCATCCCAACCCCCTGCCATGGGCAGGGACAGCTTCCACTGTCCCAGGTTGCTCCCAGCCCTGTGCAGCCTGGCCTTGGACACTTCCAGGGATGGAGCAGCCACAGCTTCTCTGGGAAAAAGCACAACTCTCAAATCCCATCCCAAATCTCTGTTGATCCAGAAAAGCGCCTGCTCCAAATCCCATTTTAAAATGTATAAAGTTTTTTTTTCTGCCTAACTTTTCCTTATTTGCTTCTGGACAGCGTTCCTGTCTTGATTCCCCACTTTCTTTTCTTGAAATGAGATTATTCTTATCTTTGCTCATGGACATGTGGAGATTTGGCCATTTTACCAGCACTGGCTTTGGCGACCTAATGGAGTGGTGAGAAAAAAGGACCATGAAGTGGACATCGGGTCACAGTACAAGGGCAGGGGGGTTTAACACGACAGAGTGCAGGTTTAGATTGAATAGTAGGAACAAATTTTTCCCTTTGAGGGTGGTGAGACCCAGAGAAGCTGTGGCTGCTCCATCCCTGGAAGTGTCCAAGGCCAGGTTGGACAGGGCTTGGAGCAACCTGGGATAGTGGAAGCTGTCCCTGCCCATGGCAGAGGGGTGGGATGAGATGGTTTTTATTGTCCCTTCCATCCCAACCATTCCCATAATTCTGTGATTTTATGGATATGGATGAAGGGCTGTGGCTCCCTGGTGTGCTCTGCTACAGGAATGGGGCAATTGGGAAGCTGCTGGCTGGGTGTCCCTCTGCAAGGACCCTTTTGGAAAGGGTCTCTCTGTGCCACATCTTTAATCCTCTCTGCACTGCTTAAAGGCAAATTTAAACAGACCAATTAGTGCAGCTTTTATAGGGAGGAGCTCTGCATAAAGCCTGATAATTACCGTAATAAATTCTGTTATGAAAATGACGTCAAATCCTGATTCAGGCAGCCATAAACCATCTGCCAGCTCCCAGGTATCCAAACACACCATCAATCAGTTCACCTCCTCCTCTACATCATCCAGCACCTTTTGTCCCAAGAATTAGGGGATAAAATTCCGTCCAGGAGAAACCTGTTCCCTGTATCCTCTGCTCCAGCGCCAGGCAGTGCCACCAGCACATGGAAACTCCTGGGGTTTTGTACTCTAAAGTCTGGATAATTCTTTATAGAGTCTAAATAAGGGAATCCATAAAAAAACCCATGCTTTGGGTGCTCTTGGTCCCCTCCTCTATCCAGGTGTTGCCATGGGGCAGCCTTGAGAGTTTTCTGCATTTTAGGGAATTTAGTCCTTCAGGTGGGCTCTTCACAGACCGTAAGAATTGTCCCAAAAAAGACTGGGCTTGGACCAGCTGGATTAACAGCAAGGATACTCTGCAAAACAGCCTTTTCCTCGTGCTGGTGGGACCACAGGCTTTCTGTGCAGCCTTCAGGCTTTTCAGGAGTCAGTCAAAGACCTCCTTGATCCAGAGCCTGTTCACCTTCAGCTGTGTGGCCTCGCTAGAATTTGTCTCACAGCCACCCCTTCAGGATGAATGAGCTTCAGGGAGTACAGAAGAAGAAGATAAATTTTTATAGCCCAGCAAATGCTGGGTATTTCAAGTTTGCTAACTGATTTCTAAGTTGAAAACAGAGATTATTTCTACTTCTTTTTTAAAATTTAATGAAATTCTGAACAAAGCCAGCCGCTTCCTTCTATTTTGCTTTTCTCCTAAATGAAACTTTAAAAAAAGAAAGAAAAAGCATAATCTTTGTTGTTCAGTACCATAAAATGAAAGAACTGCAGCTACTTGTTTCCGAGAAGGAAAGGAAAATTTATCATTCTCTAAAGGAACAAGACAGCTTTCCCATTTTCTAATCACTTTTCATTGGCATTGATCTAAGGATGGATTAGACGAGCGTGAACCACATTTATCTTTCAAATTCCCTGCTCTATGCTCTGAATAACTTCATCCTGGTCCTACAGTCATCAATGTCACAGGGAGAGACCATTTGGGTCAGGAAAGATCCTTCAGGTTGACACCAGAGGTGAGGAAAGCAGCATGGGAGTAGCTGGTTCCAGGGGAGTTATCACCGAATTTCTCTTGGGGTTATTCGGGGTAGCCATAAAAAACTGGGTGTTAGAAGATGGAAACGAACAAAACCAAACAAAAACCCCACAGAAAAAACACAGGGAGGTGCAGCTTGAGCAGCCTAAGCAGTTCATGGGCTTTGGCAGAAGTGGGAAATCAAAGCTGTGCCTCAGAGCAGACTCCTGGGCTGTTTTCATGCACTGCAGGGATGCTGCTCCTAAGGAAAAGAGTGGCACTGGGATACAGCCCTGGATGAAGCCAGCCTGGATCCCTGCAGGTGGCACAGGAAAGTGTGGAGGGTAAGGGAGGGGATTCTGCCCCTCAAATCTGCTCTGGTCAGACCCTGCATGGAACCTTTTGTCCAGTTCTGGGGTCCCAGCGCAGGAGGGACGTGGAGCTGTTGGAGCACCAAGATGATCAGAGGATGGAGCAGCTCTGATGTGAGGATGAGGGATTGTCCATCCTGGAGAACAAAAAGGTCCAGGGAGATCTTAGAGCCACTTCCAGTGCCTAAAGGGGCTCCAAGAGAGAGGGACAGCAACTTTTCTCCAGGGATGGACAAGGAGGAATGGCTTTGAAGTGCCAGAGGGCAGGGCTGGATTGGATATTGGGGAGAAATTCCTCTGTGAGGGTGGTGAGGCCCTGGCACAGGTTACCCAGAGAAGTTGTGGCTGCCCCATCCCTTGAAATGTCCAAAGCCAGGTTAGACAGAGCTTGGAGAAACCTGGAACAGTGGAAGGTGTCCCTGCCCATGGCAGGGGTTGGAATGAGATGATTTTTAAGGTCCCTTCTAACTCAAACCATTCTGGATTTTATGATTCCCTGAAGACCCCAGGGTAGGGAGGTGCCTGCTGCACCACCATCACCTTTCCATGCCCACCACAAGTGACTCTGCATCTTGCCAGGACCAGCTTTAGCAGAGGGATGTGTGGATTATTTCAATGCACTTTGCCTCTGTCTCTGTCAGAGATTTGGGGGTTTTGTTGGCACTGCATCCTAAATACCCTTTACCCCAAATCCTCTCCCTCCACCTTAAAAATGTGCAGCTAAAATGAAAGTCAGGGCTGAATGAAAAAGACTCCAAATGCCACCAGAATGATGAACACCTCCAGCCTGGAGCTGGTTTTACCCCAGCTTTGAGTCTGGCTACTCCCTCTTTTCCCACCCCTCCTTTTTTTATTTTTCTCCACAATCCTGGCACCAGGCAGGGACTGATAAACATTTCCCTCCTCCCCAGAAGCTCCTGGGCTGTGTCAGGCCAGAATGATGGCTGTGTCCCTGGGAGTTACTGGCAGAGCAGCCCCTGGTGCTTTCAGCCCCTGGCTGGGGCCAGCCCTGGCTGTCTCTGAGGCGCCAGGCCCTGGGCCAGCCCCGGTGCCTTTTCCAGCCGGATTACACATCCCTCTCTCCAGGTTTTTTCTCTCCTTTCTATGCATAGCTCAGTTTTCCCTCCTGCCTGCAAGGATTGGTGAGACCCCACAGTGGAGCTGGAGGGAAGTGCCAGGGCTGGAGCACGATCCCACTGCCTGTTTCTGTGTGCGGCTCAAGTGGCCAAGACCCCATAAAAACTTTTTTCCATATGGAAGGAAAGAAAAGGGGAGCTGTTCCCAGGAGATTGCAACCAATTCCCAGGGTGCCCTGTGCCAAAAGGAGATTTTCTTTTGTCTCCCAGCATCCTTCCCAGAGCTCTGCCAGGCTGATTAACCTGCTCAGAGATCCCAGAGGGCACCGAGTCCTTCTGCAGCCACCCCTGAGCCAGCACCTCCCTCACAGCCTCACCAGAGAAGTCTGATCCTTTCCTGAGAAATGGGAAACTAAAAGAAAGTCTCCCTTCATCATTTCCTCGTTTTCCAGAACTCTTTTTCATCGTTTAAGGTTAAACAGACATCTTTGGCGTCACTAAGCCAGACACAGTCACAGGTAGATAACACATCACACTGATAAGGAGGATGGAAATCACCACGTGGGGTCCAACCCAAGGGCAGTTTCTGCCTCCTCTCCAGGGCAGAGTGAAAAGGAGCTTGGAAAAACAAAAGGGCCAGCCTGTGGTGGTGCAGCATCAAAAAGAGCCCCAAAACTCCAGGACTTTGTGCTCAATGACCCCTGGGGCAGAGTGGTGTCACTTCACTGGATAGCACTGAACGGATGCTGCTTTTGTGAGTTTCTGTGCACTTTCCACAGTCTGGAAGTTTTCAGGATGACCAGAGAGCTGTGGAAAGGTGGCCTGGAGGTTGGCTGGGCACTCTGGGCAGGCCCAGCTCCCGGGGTTCACTCCTTGGTGCTCTGGAGTTGCTTTGTTGGACGAGCTGATCCCAATCCCCACCATCAGTGGTCAGTTCCTACCATCCACAAGCCTCTGAGAGCTTCCCAGACCTCTTCCACATCAGCCACAATCTCTTTTAAGGCCTGAAGGTGGGAGTGTCTAATCTTTCCTCCCACAGGACATTCTCCACAGCTTTATGCATGGCTGGAAATCAACCACATTTATCATTTTCCCTTTATCCTTCTATAAGGAAGCTCATGGAGTGCCCAGAATATTCGAGATGCAGGTGCAGAATGGAGCTGTGCACTGCCATAATAATATTTCCTGTTTTGTTCTCTCTTCCTTTCTTAATTTTTCTTGTCTCAACAACTCACAAAATTGAATGTTTAGGTTGTAAATAATTATTGTCACCCTTGGGTGTTGCTCCCCACTGACAGGGCTGATCAGAGGCCGTTGCTGTAGATGTGAGCTCATCATTTTTTTATTTTGGGGGTTTTTTTTCCCTCAATTTCTATTCCCTCCATGGATTTGCAGCTGCTCTTGCTCACCAGCCCATGACAAGGAGGGCTCTGAGGTTTGCTGATCACGTTCAGGGTGCATGATCAGATCTGGGAGCATCCTCCCAGCATGAAGGAGAGGCTGAAGGTCAGGAGTGTGGCAGATGGAGAGAGACCCTTAAAACAGGGATTGGCTGGGAGTAGAACCTGAAGCCGAAGGTGGCCATAAATAATGCCATCAAAAAAGGGCTTTTGTTTGAGGGGAAAAATCAAATTATTTATGAACTTCATGCATAAGATCACTTGTTCTGCTCTCTAATGCAGCTGTGGACATCAGCAGCTTTGAGAACTTGTGGCATTACAGCAGCTGTGGGAGAAAACAAAATGTTTGTCATTGGAAAAAAAATCTGTCCTGACCAAGGCTGTTTTTCTTCACCTTTTAGGAAACTGAATTTCATTCCAATTTTTGCTCTCTGTGTGTTTTTTTTTTTTTTCTCTGTGTTCTTTCCTGCTGCATCTCTTCAGGCAGACTGATGGTCTCCAAAAAAAAAACACTGTAGGTGGAAGTTTTCCCTTCAGGAAACTTGCAGCTTGTCTCATTAAGACACACACAAGAGTTAAATGGGTTCCAGTTTTTAGTTGCAGTGGTTCTAAAATAAGTTCCAAAAAAGATAATGGAATAAGTCACGAATTTTATCACTTTTTCTGTCCTATTAGTACCGATCACTGTCATTTTATATCATGGAATGCAGTAAGAATAACACCAGCAGCACAAGGAAAGCTCTGTATTGTAGAGTTTAATGCAAACCTCAGCTGCATATTCAAAGAAATTGAGTGTTTTCCATTCTTCTGAGCAAGATTTTTACACAGCCTGATGAAAAAATAACAATTCTCTTTAAAAGTACTTTAAAATTTATCTTTTCCCCCTTGGAATGAAAATAATTTCAGAATGCTTGCACTTCACTTGGAGATGTTTGCCTGGTTTGTACACTCACCACCCTCTAACCACCAAATGCTCTCACCCAGAGCCTTCTCCCTGGGAGTTGTGGGGTGCAGGACCAACTTCAAGCTCATCTTATTTCCATATTAAAGTCAGGAATTCCTGGCTTGGGTGAGCCGGTGAAAACTGCCCCTTGTAGGGATAATTCCACAGCAGCTTTGCTGTTGGCACTGCACTGTGGAGCTGGGAGGAGCAGCAGCCTGAAAAACATCTTGGGGAAGGACAAACTGAGAAGCTGAGGCTGCTGGATGAGCCTGCAGCAGATGGGAATTTGGGTTTCCTACGGAGCCACAACGATCTCAGCAGCATCCTGGAGTGACCCCGCAGCCTCCACGTGGCTTCATCTCCCCTCAGTCAGGACATTTTGGTGACAGCACCGAGCTGTGACACGTCCTGGGCTGCGTGTCCCCTGCGTGTCTGGCTCCTCACCTGCTCCCCAGGCTTTTTTCTCCTTGTTGTCATCCTCCACAAGCTGATTTCCTCCCACCCTTCCCACTTCTCCATGGGCAGGTGGCTCAAAGGGGCTTGGGCACATCCAGGGAAGCCTTTCCTTGCCCAGTGCTGGAGTGTTTTTGTGGGGATAATTAACTGAAAAGCATCCCTGGTGCTTGGAAGGGAGTAGTGGAGTGGAACAACTCATTTAAAACCTTTCCTTTCTCTACCCACTGAAGAACATATCCCTTTCCCAGCCCCTCAGCCCTCCCCAGAGCCTTGTCTTGGTGCGTGCCAGCAGAAACATGGAAAGATATCTTCTGGATCCCTATCCATGGCGGGATGCTGGTGGCAGGCTGGGTCAGTAAAGCCTCCAAGGCTTGGTGTGGAGTTGATGGAAATGTTTTCAGCCTCGGAGCTGAGCTGCAGCTCCTCCAGCAGCAGGGGTTTGGTTCCCTGGCAGAACAGGGAGCAGGTTTTGCTGCAATTGAAGTCTATAAATAGCTGTGCTGCATAGGGAATGTGCATCAAATGCAGTGGGTGCTCAGAAAGACCTCGTTGTAATCTCAGTTTCACTCCAATTCATTCTCGATTTCATAGAATGGGTTTGAGTTGGAAGAAACCTTAAATATGCTATAATTCCACCCCCTGCCATAGGCAGGGACACCTTCCACTATCCAAGGTTGCCCCAAGCCCTGTCCAACCTGGCCTTGGACACTTCCAGGGCAACCTGTGCCAGGGCCTCCCCACCTTCACAGGGAAGAATTTCTTCCCAAAATCCCATCTAAATCTACCCTCTTCATCTTAAAGCCATCACTCCTTGTCCTGTCACTACATCTGTGGAAGTAGAAAAAGATCTCAAATTCTTAAAACCACACTCAGTTTTTCAGAGGCAAAAACCTCGGGTGAAAGCTGAAATACCCAGGCATTGATAGAGATGGCAGCAGAAAGAAAAACATTTTCTTCTTGAAAATGACTTGTACACCAAGTGTCATTTTCATTGATACCCCACTTTATTTTGGATGAGAAGCTGCACAGAAGAACTGATCTGTTGATACAAGAGGAGGTAAAAACATGGTATTACTTGTATTTTGTACTAACTTTTCTTTCTGTCTCTCTCTCCTTTCTTACACTTTCCTCCTCCTGCAGCAAGAAAAACAGCAGACACCAAACAAGAGACCCTGGGAAGGCATCAGGAAAGTCCAGTCCCCACCATCATGGGTTAAAAAGGACATCGAACCTGTGGCACAGTCTCCCCTAGAACTAAAAACTGTAGAGTGGGAGAAAACAGGGGCCACCATCCCCTTGGTGGGACAAGACATTATTGACCTTCAGACAGAGGTCTGAGCAGAAAGGGAAGAAAAAGGACTTTTTTTTTTCCGGAAAACAAACGAAACAAACAAAACAAAACCACGTTTTAAAGAAATGATTAAATTAAATCGGAACCGAGCCAGAGAAGTGTTTGGTTTCTTTTGAAACCTTTGGTAAGATGGAGTAACTTTTGTATTGTTCTCAGCAGAGAGGGAGAATATTACTTTATAGAGTATAGTAGCTGTAGGTTCAGGACAACACGAGCTTTCCCAGGCAGGACTGGAGGAGTGAGCCTGGAAGAGAGCAAGGAGGAGGAGGAAGAGGGTGGGGAGAGGCTGCAGGGGACAAGCCCTGCCAAGATGCTCTCGGGTCACGGCCGCACACCAGGAGCCTTCCTGCTCTGCCACGGGAGGAAGGACACCCAGCAGCCACCACCGAAGATCGGGGTTGTTTGGGGACACCAAAAGGACCCAGCCTCGAGGGGCATCCCTCGCTCCCCCGCCTCTCCCTCGCCAGCTCATCCAAGAAGGGAGGAGATGGGACGTGCCAAGCAGTGGCCACGAGGACATTGCCACTCCTGGGTGCCACGCCACGACCTGGCAGCGGGTCCCCTCGGAGGGGGCTGCGGTGGCGTCGCCCGCGGCTTGGGGGGAGAGGAGCGGTGGGGCTTCCTCCTCTCATCCCTCCCCAGCAGAGCTCCTGCGTGGGAGGAAAGGACCAGCTCCAGATCTCCAAATCCTGCTCACCCCATCTCCAGGGAGAGGGTGGAAGGTGGTAGACAACAAGACCAACAGGAAGAATGTAGGTCGTGTCATTGACTGTTAAATAGATAAACTCAGCACGGGCCTTGCAAAGGTCCTCTTGGCCTCATCCTTTTATTTTTTTTTTAATTTTTTTTATTTTTTATTTTTTGTTGTTGTTGTTCTGTTATTTGTCCTTGCTTTATTCCAAGCTGCCCCTCCCTGGAAGGCAGAGAGAGAAAGAGGGAAAGACAGATCTGCCGCTGTACCTGGAGATATTGGTAAACAGAGACGTTGCCTTAGGACATTGAGACAAACTGACAACATGAATAACGTCCACTTGGAAACAGACAAAAAAAAAAAAAACAAACAAAATAATCTATTTTTTTCCTTCTTCTTTTCTTTTCTTCAATAAAAAGAGAACTTGAAACCCGAGACCTTTCTTTTCTTTGGCTCTTGTCATTTCGAATGCCTTTCTGTGCCGTAGGACTGTGCAGGCATGGGGTGAGGATGCCACCTGCTGAAGGTGGAAGGCAAGTTGCTCTCTGGAAAGTTTGGGATGGTGGGAATGCACAGCCCCTTCACTGCTGGCTTGCAATGTTTTGTTTTGCGTTATCCAGTTTGAGTTTTGGTTATTTTCCCCTCACTGGCTCTTCTCTGCCCTCCCCGCTGCCCAGAGCCAGCAGCACGTTCATGGAAAGAAGAGGTGGAGCTGATCAGGAGAGCAGGACATTCCTCCTCATAAAATCTTTTCATTTCACCATGAAAAAAAAAAACTATTTTAATTTTTTCTTCATTAAACATTTCTCAAGGTTATTTACAAAAAAAAATGAGGTGTCCATATTTCATCTCAAAAAGTGTTGTGCAATATTTTTATCATTAAAAATAGACCACTGACATTACACACAGACTTTATTATTTTTAATATTTTTGTCATTCCCAGCACTGTCTCATGTCTGGATCAACTCCCAGTTTTGGAGGTGGATGGAGACAAATCTCTGGTTTTGAGTGGCCAGATTGTGCCAGACAGCAGCAAAGCTTGAACAGGGTCTGAGTTATTACTGTGCTTGGGTCTCCTTTTAATAAAAATCCTCCAAACCCCACGTTTTTAGGGAAAAATGACCAATGGGTCCAAGATGCAAACCAATCACTGCCCCAGCTGTGCTTCCCCCACAAGGAGATGTTCCTTGATGTGACATCTCTGCTTTGGCCACCTGGGTGATCTCCAAGGACAATGGCATTTCCTTTGCCATTAACTGCAGGATATGGACGGAAAGGAAAAACTAAATAAATCCAAATAGTTAAAAAGTAGGGAAAGTGGTTACTCATAAAACTGTGATATTATTGTTCAATTTTAGCTTATTCTCTGAAACAGGAAAGCACAAAGGCCTCCCTCAGATGCCGGGTTGTACGATACTGTAATTATTATAATTACACATTATGAATTTTAGCATACAGATAGCTTTCTACTGTGTTTTAATTCTTTTTTCGTTTTCTTCCTTCCCTTGCCCTGCCCACACAAGCCTGCCCTCTTCACTCCAACCTGCCCTGCTCACCCATTCACTGCAGCTGCCTTTGCAGGACATTAACGATGTTATGTAATTACAGAGATAAATGTTTGTTTAAGAACTGTTGATATTCGACTTTCTCTGCTCAGCTCCTCCAGTTAATCCTGTTTTCCCATGCCCTGCCCTCTTTCCATGCATTCCCCTCCTTCCTCTCCGTGTTTGTCAACACTTTCTCTTTTTTTTTTTTTTTTTTTTCTGTACAGTTTTCAGAGCACAAAATGAATGTGTCTAATTTCTAATAAAAGAGGTGGAAACTCCAGCCCTGTCTGCTTTTTAAAAGTGCCCCACGTGTGCTTTCCATCGCTCCTGGGGGCTGGGAAACCTCTCCTGGCCCCACAGCTGCCACCTGGGCTCTCAGCTCTGCAAGAGTCACAAAACGGGTCTGAATTTACCCAAATTTCAGCTTTGTATCTTCTCCANCATTTCACGGCAGCATTTTGACAAGTGACCTCTTCAAAGGTGGGACAATAAGCAAAGAAAATTATGCAAATGTTGGGAATAATTTGAAAGCAGGAGAGAAAGAAGGAGGCAAATTCTGCAGGAAGTAAGAGAAGTGCAGGGGAGTTTCTGTTCAGGAGAAAGAAGTAAATGAAAAGGGAAATTGTCATCTCCTGCTCTGTGTGGGTTGAGGGTTTTCAGGGAATGGACAATCAAAGAGTTGCTTAATGGATACCACGAGTTTCTTGGCTTTGATCAATTGTCTGAAATAATTGGCAGCTTTTTCACATTATCTCATGTTTGTACCCATTATTACTATTGTAACTCGAGCTTTGAGGCTTAGGCCAACACAGGCTTCCATCACTCGTGGGTGTTTTGTGTTTCCATGGGGAATAAGAGGCCCTGTCTTCTTCAAAGGTCTGGCACCCTTCTGGAAAGATGGGAGCACAGAGGAAAGGCAGAGGAGCTTGAGTTAAACACAGAAAATTCAGCCTCAGAGGGAAGGACTAAATGCTGACCATCTGCTTCCTCTGCAGAAACCCCTTCAGGCTCAGCCATGGTACCACTTGAGGTGTAAAATCCTTTCAGTCCCTTTTACTGAATTTTCTGGAAGAGGATGAAGGCAAGGAAGGAATTGCTGGGTCTCAATTGCTGCCCATGGATTAAACTCCCTTCTGATCAAAGATCAGAGAATTATAGAATCAAAAATGGCCTGGGCTGGAAGAGACCTCAAAGATCATCTAATTCCAACCCCCCTGCCACGGACAGGGATTCCTGAGATGGGAAAGGGCTGGATTTTAGGGCTGGCACCTATTGCTAGTTATCAAAATAAAGTGATTTAAAAGATTAGCCTCATTGATGCTCTCACTGAAAAATCAGCTTGGTGTATGAAGACTCATGTTCATTGTCAGACAAGCCTTTGGATTCATTACAAGAATTAGTAAAAACAAAAGGAAACGGAAAATGGATCACACGGCACAGATAGTCACCCAAAGAGTTCTTGTCCTTAGTATTTCATTATCTTCATTCAATAAAGCAGCTGATTTCCCTGAGATTAGATCTGCAAACAGAATATTTTGTCTATTTTCAACAAAACAGGTCACTGTAGTATTAGTGGAGAAAATGGGAATTTGTGTGTGTGGTGGATAAAGAAAAAGGGCTGGGGGGGGGGGTAAAAAGCTACGACAGGAGTAGGACACAAGTCAATAAAAATGTTCCTCAGTTAAACTGAAGATTTATTTGATATTTTTATTCAAAGCCTTGGAATAATAAAAAAAAAAAAAAAAAAAAAGTTGTTTGCCAATGAAAGATTTGGAGACAAAATTTTGAAGGATGTTGTCAATACGGAGAAGGATTGAGAGAGCATCCAAGGAGGAGCAGATTCCTGGTGAGAGCAGGGAGAAGGAAGGATCAGCATTCCATAGACTCAAGCTCAGCACGGAGCTGCTGCTGCAGCCTGGGAGGCTCAACAGATGGAAGCGACAAGGGAGAGAGGCTTGGATGCATCCAGGACATCCCCACCCAGGGAAAAATAAAATGCCAGGCTTGGGGTGAACCAGGAAAGGCCTTTCCAGTAGCAGTAAAGGAGAGATGATGTTTTGCAAGAATGTTGTGAAATTCCTTTGGAACTCTGGGTGTGTCCAGGCACTGAAGGGTCCTGGGGTTGCCCAAAGTCCTGACTCCTCCTTGATGGTGAAACCATCACAACTATGGGCAGAGAAGAGGGATTCCAGCTGGGAAGGAACATTTGAACTCCACAGGAACTGAGACCCATGGCCGGGCTTAGGGAGTCTGGCTCCTTTAATCTGTTTAAAGCACATCAAGAGGTTCATGGCTGGTAGAAAATAAAAAGGTTCTGCGGGGCTCAGTCGGCTCAGGTGATTTCTACAGTTCAGGGCAGCTCCTGAAACGTGCAGTTTATTTGCAAGGGTCGTGGGTGCAGGAGCTCTGCTTAAGCTGCCACAGCTTAGAGCATCCCCAGAGAGAGAGAGAGAGAGAGAGACTGTGAGACTTAAGACAGAGTAAGCATCTAAGAGTCTAAGAGAGTAAGAGGGACTAAGAGAGCTGAAAGTCTGGTTCCATGATATTATATCTCTTCTTGTACTGAATATGGTAATAGTACAACATCCAATCAATAGAAGACAGAAATCCTTATAGAATTTACATACAACCTATCAAAACTACTGCATTACCATATTGTGTTACATTTTAACTCCTAAAAACTACTTTCTAAAACCACTTTTTTCTTCCCTGCCACACTGGCAGGGTTTCTCTGACCCTTGGACTTTTCTATTTGCTGAAGCATCCTCTTCTCTGCTAAAGACATTGTTCAATGCAGAGGGATTCTCCTTCAGCTGGCCAGCCCATTGGTTTTTGGTTGTACAGTAACTCACAGCTCGGTATCTTATATCTCAAAACTAGATTTCATTTCTATTTCACTTACAGGTTTCATATTTTCAGAATCTTTTGCCAAGCAGTCATATTTATAAGGTTTCCCTATTTCATCCTCCCCAACAATGGCTGAATCCTTTAACCTGAAGGATTCTGATGGTGAAAGAGCCCCTGAATACAAAGATAGGAATGAAAAAAAGTCAAGATTTGAATTTAGGATGTGATTTTTAACTGGAAATGTGGTGGTTCCGACCTGAGGGAGAGCTGGGGAGATAAAAACGTGGTTGTCTCAAGAGAAAATGTGGAGGATTTGTTGGTTCAAAAAAAGGATGGTAGTGACAGCCACACTCAGTGGGCTGATGATGTTCCTCCTGCCCTAAATCCCTGTTCCCAAGTCTGGAAATCAGTGGGGGGGAACATGTATTCCCAGCAGGAATATACAGACATAGCCTGGGGAGCAGAGCTTTACCAGCACCCCATCAACACCCACAGCACTCACATAACCATGGACAGCATGGATGGCTCCACCCTCTGCTTCCCAGCCAGCCAGAATTGAAATTGCAGGATACACCCAAAATGTGTCTCTCCAGTAGCTGGGCTTGAGCTATCCAGGCTGGCATCAGAATCCTTGAGCTCCCAAGGCTGGTGGCCCCAAATCTCCTACCCTGCCCCCAGCCTGCCTGCCTTGCAGCAAACTGCAATAACACAGGCTCCAGATAGAAGTAACAATGCAAATCAGCATTGAAAACTGGTAGGAATGACTTCCCATAAAGAGACAGGACACTGGGACCAGGGGCAGGGCTGGGACATGTGAATGTCCTTTGTCACTGATATCCATTGCTATTAATGAAGGATTTCTTAAAGTTTCTATGTTCAAAAGAGGAAAGTGTCCAAATTCACCCAAAAGACACCTTTAGAACCAGTTGGTCCAGTCTAGGCTCTAGCAGTGGGTTTCTCCTGTCTGTAGCTCATACTGGGGAATCCTTTGAGTGCCATAAACCACAAAAGCAGGCAGCAAGAAAGAATCCTGGGCAAAAATGTGTGGAAAGATCTTCCCCAAAGATGGGGGTGCCTTTAAAGGTAGAAGTGCATGACTGCTCTGTAACTTCCTTTTTACCTGTTTTGATTCTTAGAAACTTGTCCAGGAATCCTGGAGTGTTAAGGACTGGTGTTAATTACTCCAAATAACAACCTGTGCATACCAAACTCAGCTGTTTTCACTGGCCTGTGGAAAGCCAGTGATTGTCAGAGGTTGTTTGGTAAGGGAGGGACTTTCTGTTCAAGCAGCTGAGCTGTGTGTGTCCTCTGCAGAGAATCCAGAGGAGAAGACCCAAATTCATGTCCCCTCCTGCTCATCTGAATTCATAATCCCAGAACAGCACCACGTCGTGAGAAGTTCTAATTTCAGCCTCCAGGCTGGAATTACCACTCTGTCACTTAAAAACCACATCCAAAGTTCCACCCTGAATTTCTGGTTTTATAATCAAGGTTTTTTACACCATCAGCATCCTTCAGGTTAAAAATTCTTGTTCTACTCTGCTGTTCCCACCCTCCCTTCAAAATCTGTCACTGGGAACAGAAAGGATCAAAATATCTTATTTTAACCTGGCAATAAATTAAGCACAATTCTAATTCTGTTAAGGAAACAGACTTCTTGATCTTTCAAAGCTTTTCAGAGACATCTTTCCTTTGGGAGATCAGGATTTTTTTTTCCTTTGGTCCCTCTGGAATCATCCAGCAGGAGACAGCAAATAACCCAGGACCTTCATCATTGCATTTGATTCCCATCCTGGATAGGGGGTACCAGACTTGCACTGTTCAGGTACTCACAGACCCTTTCAAAAGTGAAAATAGGTTCCAAGTGGTGCCAGTCCCTTTGTCTTTCCAAGAAGAGCTCTGAAGAAGGAAATCAGGGAACACCAGAGAGGAAAAGGAGGGAACTTTCTTTTCCTCTCCCAGGCTTGACTAATTATAAAACTTCTTAGAAAGGCTCCTACTGAGCAGGTGAGGGGCTGAGTTGAAACAGCAGCTTAATCCATGGGGATGAACTCCATCAATGATCCAATTATTTAGGATTTGATGTCTTTTGTATCTCCGAGTCGGGCAATTCCCAGCGCTGTGTGCGGAGATGGACAGCATTTCGCACCAGTGAATTTCGGGTGGGGGGAGGCACAGCCGGGGCCTGCCTTGATTTACAAACGAAATCCATTAGCATATAAATTGGTACTGGGGGTTTGCGAGCAGCGCAGCCTCCCCGGCTTGGACGAAGCAGCGGGGCTGAGACTGTGGGGAGGAGGAAAATTAAAGTCGGCTCCTCTGGCTCACTCTGGAGTGTCAGCAAGAGAAAATGAAAGTCGTTTTTTTGTGTCGGCTTTATTTATCTTTGATTATTTTTCGCTTGCTGCTGCTTTAATTTCTCCCTCCTTCTCCCTTCTCCTGTCACCCTTTCTCTCCTTTGCTTTCAGGCGGGTCTCGCACATCCAGCCAGCCTGCAAATCCTGGTTATTCCCATTTAGCAAAACCAGTCCATATCTTCCTTCTTCTTCTTCCTGGATGTTTTCTCTTTGTGTCCCTTCCCCTTTTTATCCTTTTTTTCCTGATCTCTCACCTTTTCCACTCTGTCTTTTATTTATTTACCCGTTGCACCTCTCACTCCTTCTTCCTCTTTTATTTCTCTTTCTTATAAGGAAAGAAAAAAACCCCTCCAGTAACAGCAGAGGTTGTTGGTTTCCCTGGGCTGCTCCAGTCACACTCCTCTATCTGTGCTTGGAAATAACCCTAAAAATGCACATTCCATGTTCACTCTCCCCTGAAACAAAATATTCTATGGTGCCTTTCCTTGACTCTGTGAAGTAGGATGAGAAAAACCCTCCCTAACAGCAATTTTTTGAGTAGAAAAACAGATTCCTGAACATGTGGAAGACTCTGGTCCAACCTATCTGCCTTTTCTGGGGAGCCCACAGTGTCCATTGCACCTCATCTCCATAATTCCCAGGAATTCTGAGCAGCAGATCTCCCCCTCTCTCTGTTTTCCAGACATTTGAGCACAAACTCAGGAAGAGGATCATTTTCTCACCTCTTTTCATCCTTCGTGGGGCCTTTATCTCAACCTTCCCCTAAGTACTTCCCACTCTAATGTCCAATTCCCTGAATTAACCATCAGCTGATACCACCATCCTCTGAAATACCTGATTTAAAGCCATCCTTTGCACATTGACAAGATTATTGGCAAAGATGCTTTTCCCCTGCTTTATCAGATGGGTCCAACTCCCTTTATCTAGTGCTGGATCCTGAAAAAGGGACTTTCCTCTTGAAACACAAGTGGTGCCTGATTGATTTTGATAAACAAGAGCATCAGGCTCTTTTTTTAGGAACCTAACAGGGAAAAGCAGAAAGAAGCTGTTGACTGCAGTGACCCCCAAATCTACTAAAAAACTCCAATTTTCTAACTCACTAAAAGGTACAGTCAATACAAATGTCCCAGGGCTTGCTCAAATCTCTTTTCCAGTTCAATCAAAAGGATGTGTTGTCCCTTAAAAATTTCTAGATACAGAGGTTAATGCACTTAAGCCCCCAGGCAGGTTTGGGTTTCCCAAGAGGATTTTGGCTGTTGGGCTCCATCCACAGCTCTGGAAGCTGTGCCTGGCTCCAGGAGTTTTATTTCTCTGCACTCTGATCAAAGATGAACTCTCACACATTCCTGTTTAATCACTGTGGGCAGCAGCACAGAGCAGGGAAGGTGTCTCCAGGCCGGCTTATGGGCCACAAGAGCCTCTTCCTTCTCTCCCAGCTCCCTTTGGAGGGAGGTGATTTAAAAAGAGAAATGGTTTTAATAAAGAGCTGGGTGATATCTCAGCCCTGGGGTAGTGCTGGTACATTTATCTGCACACATTATGGGTTTAATTTGGTCCATGCAAAACCCAGAGGAAAGCAATTTTAAAAGTTGCAGAATGTTTTGGGTTGGAAGGGACCTTACAGAGCTTCTTATTCCAACACCTTCCACTATCCCAGGTTGCTTCAAGCCCTGTCCAACATG
>JACBWW010000200.1:49055-62927 GCA_020086605.1 Lanius collurio | reverse complement strand
CCTCCCAGGCAAGAATTCCTTCCCAATATCCAACCTATCCTGCTGGCAGTTTAGTCCCCTCATCCTGTCATTACATGCCCTTGCAATTAAGTCAAAGCTCCCTCTCCAGCTCTCCTGGAGCCCCTTTAGGCACTGGAAGGGGCTCTGAGGTCTCCCTGGGACCTTCTCCAGGCTGGATGTTCTCAACTCTCCCAGCCTGGCTCCAGGGCAGAGGAGCTCCAGCCCCTGGAGCCTCTTCATAGATATCTCTGAACTAAATCCAACAGTTTTTCTTTGATCTGCCCAGTGAAATGCATTTTTCAATCACAGAGTCATGGAATGCCAGGTTGGAAGGAGTCTCAAGGATCAGCTGGTCCAAACTTTTTTGGCCAAAGCACAGTCTAGACAGAATGGTCCAGCACCTTTTCCAGCTGAATCCTAAAATTATCCAATGGTGAGGAATCCACCAGTTCCTTGGGGAGATCATTCCATGCCGCATTTTTTTCTCATGGTGAACAACTTTCCTCTTGTGTCCAGTCAGAATCTCCCTTGGAGTAACTTGTTCCCAGTATCCCTCCTCTTTTCCATGTGACTGCACAAAAAAGGGACTCTCCATCTTCCTTTCAGCCACCCTTTACATACTGGAATGTGATGACAAGGTCTCCCATGAGCCTTCTTTTCTCAATGGTGAACAATCACAGTTTGTTTGTCTCAGTCTTCCCTCATGCCAGGCTTCCCAGACCTTTGATCATTTTTTGTGGATCCCTTCCAGTCTGTCCACAACTTTTTTGTATGGTGGGGATCAAAACTGGACACGTTATTCCAGGTGTGGCCTTGCAGGCTCTGAGTTGAGTGGGACAATGACCTTTAGCTCTGCTGGTGATGCCTTTGTTGATGCCACCCAGCATCCACTTGGCTTTTTTAGGTCATGGCAGGACTCTGCTCATTTGTATGGAGTCCAATGTCCGCCAGGATCCCCAGGTCCCTTTCCACAGAGCTGATCCCCAGATGGATCCCAGCCCCTGCTGCACTCCTGGGTTATGTTTTTCCAAGTACAAGACCTTACAAATGTATTCCCATCCCTGGAAGAGTTCAAGGCCAGCTTGGATGGGGCTTGGAACAACTTGGTCTAGTGGAAGGTGTCCCTACCCATGGCAGGGGGGTGGAACTGGATGATCTTTGAGGTCCTTTCCAATTAACCATTCCATTACTCAGTGATTTGTTGATTTATAACAACTACAGGCCACACAAACTGAGCTAAACCCATGAAAATCTGCCCAGCTGAGCTCACTGAAAGCAACACGTGTTGCTCCTCGTTTTTGCTGAGCCGAGCAATTAAGATGCGTCTCAGGTATTGACTTAACTTGTCTATTCTTATCCTTCCTCCATTATTTACAACTCTGTAGCATTTGCAGAAAATTCTGCTCCATTAAGATTCCCATCCCCTCGGAATGGCAGGTTTTTTCCACCCCATCCTTTGTAAATCAGGCTCGGTGTGAAATGTGTTATATATCACACTCGTTAGCACAGCCCAGGAACACATGGCTGGGAAGATAAGACGCTTCAAGAAGAGGGGAAATGCTGATCTCAGCCTGCCTTCCCTGCAAAGGAAATGTCAGGAAAACTCCAGCACAATGAGATTCTTCAATCATCTTCCCCAATAACCCATTCCCCTCACTAACTGCCCCTCCGAGTCTCCCTCCTGCTCATTTTGTGTTTGGCATTTTGAAAAGCAAACAGCAAATTATAAATTCACAGGGAGGTTATTGACCCATTCAGCAGAGTCCAGGAGAGATAGAAAAATTTTCTTTTGTTCATCTTGCATTAAGTATAAGCTCTACAAACATCACCAACAGGGCAAGACTCTGAATTCCCAAATCAGGGAATTATTCCATCTCCAGCACGCAGTATCTCCATCTTCCCTAAGTTTTCAGAAGAGGGAATACTGAAATCCTTCATTCAAAATGGAATGCTGGCATTTCTTTTGTGGATTCAGAAATATGTTCTCAAAAAGTTGCACTTTTCATTTTAGCAAAGTGATAAGACCTTTATCTTCTGCCAGGATATTTCAGGCACAAACCCAGAAGTTCTGACTTTTCGAGCTCGGATAAGTGCTGCATCCACATCCTTTGAGGTGATTGATTTTTTTCTGCCTGTAATTTCCTGGCACATGTTGTGCTGCATCTTTATAACTAATATTTGTTGCTGAATGCTTGTTATCACTGGGAGCTGAGCAACTGGAGCAGAGTTTAATGTGCCACTTATCATTTTCCAAGTGCTATTATTGCCTTTCTATCAGTGCCTTCACACGAGGCTGCAGGATCACAACGACAGTGGTACTTTGCAGTAGTCAGCACAGATGTGTTTCCATCCCATGCCAGCCTGGGAAGCTTCCAAAAAATATTTACTGAACCTCCTGTGTTGGGTTGGTGATGCCCCAGTGATATTGGTGAATGAGAACAGTCCAGGGGCAGATGAGAGCAGATTCTGAGCTACTGGGTTTTCAGACAACCTCGTATTTTCTTGAAAAGTTTCCTTCTAAACCTGGTGACAATTTCCTAGGGTTTATAAATGAACAAAGACCCTGAAGAGCATTTAAGGTTTCAGTGCAGGGGGAAACTGAAAAGGCAGGATAATAATTTCCTCATTTTCCTCTGTATGAAACAGAGATATTTAGCATTTTAAGCAGACTCTCATTTCTAAATTTTCTTCATTTTACAAGAAGAAAAAAAGCTCCATTGAAACATTTCCCCAGTTCAAAGCAGCGAGTGACTTGAAACATTTCCTTTGGATCTGGCAGTTTTTTGGTTTCCTTCCAAACAGCAACACAATTCTTCTTTTTAAGAAAGCATCAGAGAAGCCAAAGACAATTTTTCCTGCTGTGGGGTAGCAGCCACATGCACACGCTGTCACCCAGCTCAGTCCCTGCTGAGACAGTCCCTTCTCACTGATAATAAAACCCATCTCAACACCAAAGAGACATCTCTCACCCTTCAGGTCTCTCCAGACAGGATTTGTTCCCTCCAGGATTTACCTCTTCCTTAGGGGAAAATGTTGAACATGCCCAGAACAGCAGAAGCCTGAATTTGGAATATCTTGCAATGTGAAATGTCCTTTCATTCACTGGCAAAGGGGCAAAGTGCACTGTCAGTCCCTTTCTCAGAGCACAGAATTTTCATCCCGAGGTTCCTGCCCCACTCCATGAGCAAAGATCCCTGGCAATTCACCACCTACAACCCCAAGAGATCAGAGAGCACCTCCTGTAGCTCTGTCCAGCCCTGCCCTGAGCTGAGCAGGGAGCAGAGATCAACAGGTGAGCACAGGTTTGGAACTGGGAAAACAAGAGACTCATTTAAAATCTTTGAGTTGTTAAGGCTGGAAAAGACCTCCAAGATCATGAAGTCCATCCTTTAACCCAATATCCCCATGCCCACTAAACCATATCACAAACTGCCACATCCAGCTGATTTTTGAACCCTTCCAGGGATGGTGACTCCATCCCTTCCCTGGGCAGCCAGTTCTGATATTTAACCACTCTTCCAGTGAAGAAATTTTTCTTAGTATGGAATGTGATCCTCCCCTGGTGCAGCCTGAGCCTTTTCTCCTTGTCCTGTCAATTTGAGTGGGAAAAATAATGTTTTCTGATCATAACCTGAAGTTGTCTGTGCCAACCCAGGGCACAATCCCTGCTGATGCCAAGGGATCCCCCACTGGAATCTGTCCTCAGCTCTGGAATGGTTTTGGGTGAAGTGCCAAATCTATCTGCCATAAATCTTCACCTCCTTCTTTTCCCCTTTCTTTTGCAGCTGGAAATGTAAACTTTTCTCACTTATTGTCCTAACAAGACAACCTGTCCCTGACTCTTCACATCTGCCACTGAAGGAAGGGCAAAAAGAGCCAAGCAGCAGAGCTGATCAGCACTTTGGTTAAAAGGGGATGCAGATTTGCATTAAATTGTCATTAAAAATACGGAGTCTTTACACATCACACCCAGACACACAGCATTCCTGAAAATGAGAGTGGTTATGGATCTCTTCCCATCCCTGGAAGAGTCCAAGGCCAGGTTGGACAGGGCTTGAAGCAACCTGGGATAGTAAGAGGTGTCCCTGGCTGTGTCAAGGGATGGAATTCAATGATCTTTAAGGTCCCTTCCAACCCAAACCATCCCATGATTCTGATTGTGGTTCAACTCAGACATAAACACAGGCAAAAATGACTATTTTATACATTTATAAATACCATCTCCCACTCTTTATGGACAAGGAACATACTTGAACAAGCAATTTTATGGGGACTTCCTATTAAAATAGGGGACATGGGGTTACCTCATCCATTACTGACAGTGAGATCACCTTTGCTCATGTGAGTTATCTCAGCTGCTCTTCAGGAATGTAAAGGAAGACTCACCAGGAAGATGTCAGAGCCTGAACATCTCTGGGTGTCCAAGTGAGGTCTGTCAGTGCAAAGGACATCACCATGTGACAGTGAGTAAGAAAGGAAAAGAGAAAAGTCCATTTGATCCCCCACAATGACCATGGGGAATGTTTGCTTGGCCAAAATTCCTTCTTTGGGTCAAGCAAAGACTTCCAAGTTTGCTTGAAGTGGCTTCTCCACTTCCCAAGCAAGGAGGAGTTTGTTTTTTCTCACTGAAGAGCAATGAAATGCACAGAAATCCCTGGAAAAGAGAGGAAGATTTGGAGGGAGGCTCTTAACGTGCTTCACAGCATGGAAAAAAACATTCCACATTCAGCTGGAATTGGGAGTTACTCTTAAATAACTTTGTTCCTCCTCATCTTACCCCTCACAGCAGCCACCTCTGGGCTAAAATGAACACAAAAACTGGGAAAGCAACAGGAATTGGGACCTGCAGGACAGGGAAAAAATAAAAAAGCAAACTGTGGCTGCACACTTGGTCTTACATTTCCCCAAAAACACAGCAGAATGTGATTTCATTGTGACTGAACAAGGGAAGAGCTCTGCCTGAGAAATCCTCTTTACTACAAAGTCCTTTGGGAAGAAATTCTACATGGAAATAAAAACTGCTTCCCTGACAAACAATGAACAGGCTTCAGTGCACCCAGTTACAGCTAAAATTTCAACAGATGAGCTGTTGCATTGCATTTATTTTCCTCCTGCAGTGCTCAAAACTCTGTTTACTCCTCAGCTCTGCCTCTCACAGCTGTGATGAGACAGCACAGCAAGAAAGCTGGAGCAGGAAGGAAAAGTAAGATTTTGGGGCATGCTGCAAAGGGAAATAATCTCTAAAGGCATTATAAAAATGTAAATAATAAATGTCATTTAAAACATCCTCTTGGGCTGAGTCATTTGGACGAAGAGAACCCGGGTCATACAAGAAGCTGTTGGAATAATCCTCTGGGAAGGATGAATTAGAGTCAGGGGTGTTGCTGCCACCCTTCTTGGCTCTAATTCCTGCTATTTATGGATGGCTGTTCCCATGTCCCAACATTGTTTTGCTGGCTGCTGAAACAAGGTGAGAAGGGAGAGCTTTCAGTGGCCTTTTTACCTGCAGGACCTGGAACAACCTCATGAGCACCTTAAAAAGCAGAGGAAATTGTGGATTCAATTTGCCTCTAAATGAAGTTCAGCCCTACGAGCTGCATCTGTCACCCACCCCAAATTCTCACACAGTCTTTGGTGCCCTCTTAGCTTTTACATGGAACTTAAGACAGGGGAGGTTTCTTAATGTATTAAATCCCATTAAAAGGCAAGGCTAATTCCCATTATCCCTCCAGCACTGCAGCATGAACCAACATTGGGGTTCTTGGCTGCTCCAGGTCTCACAGTTCACACCTCACACTCACAGCTCACAGCCTGCTTCAGAGAGCTGCTGTCCACAACAAAAGGGATTTTCTCCCTATCCATCCTAGCAGAGGATGCTCTGCATCCACAGATATTTTTGTCTGCCTCCAAAAAAGCTTCAAAATGTGAAGAGACACCTTAAATAGCTGATTTTTCTCTCAGAAAAAGCTCCATGAAGATGTTAGAGCCCCTTCCAGTGCCTAAAGGGGCTCCAGGAGAAAGGGAGAGTGTCTTTGTGTAAGGATATGGAGTGAGAGCACAAGGGGGGATGGCTTTAAGCTGAAGACTTGGTTTAGACTGGATATTGGGAAGAAATTCTTCCCTATGAGAGTGAGGAGACCCTGGCAGAGGTTGCCCAGAGAAGCTGTGGCTGCCCCATCCCTGGAAGTGTCCAAGGCCAGGTTGGATGGGGCTTGGAGCAACCTGGGACAGTGGGAAGTGTCCCTGCCCATGGCAGGGGGGTGGAAATGGATTTCTCTAAGGTCCCTTCCAACTCAAACCATGCTGTGATTCCATGGTTCTGTGATTCCAGGTCCTGAATCCTCTGCTCCTGGATCTGCTCATTTATTCACAAATTTGGGCTTCAACAAGGAATGCAATAAGCTCAGCACCTCCTCATCTAAAGAGCTCCAGGTTTTTTGCCTGTAACACTGGCTTTGATGTTTATAATGGGAATTTTAGATGCAGCTTCGAGGACAGGTTTGATTTATAACTGCAATATCCAGGACGGGGGTTCTCCTCACCCCTCTTTCATTCCATAGGATCCTACAGTGGTTTGGGTTGTGTTGGAAAGGACCTTAAAGAACATCTATTTCCTATTTCCAATACCAATTTGCTCATGGCAACCTGGCCTGTAACAGGGCACCCTCTCCACCTGTCCTAGACAGGGAAAAAAGGAAGAAGAGCCCAAGCTCTGTGAGATATGACCCATCCATGGCCTCCACCAGCTCCATCTGGAGCTTCAGTACTGCAGCTTCTCCCATAAATGAAAGTTGTTCTGGCAACTTAATTTCACTTAACTTTTGACCCTTGGCTGTAGAGGAGTGAAGATTTTTAATATGAGGTGGTGGAGGGATGATGGGGTTGCCCTACTGAAGATCTGCAAGGGAACAGTTAATCCTGGACTTTGCTTGGGAATGCTGGGATTTAAACACACCCAGAGGTTGGGTTGGACTCGTTTTCTCAGCATGAGAAGTGACACAATTCCCTTCCCATGTTGTTCCCTGCTCTCCTGTCTGATTTATCACTTTCACCAGGCATAAAAAACAGCTTCATGCCAATGTTTTTTCTGGTGTGTGTTTGCCTGGAATACAAGCAGTTCTCCATGGACACATTTCCTCACAAATCTTTCCATCAGGCTCTTCAAAAGGCCTCAGGCTGATACCAGAGAAGTTTATCCAACATCTTTATGATTCCCTTAGGTAGATAAGATAAATTTGGTTATAAGATTTCTTTTAGAAAGTTTCCTGGGTCAAG
The DNA here is from genome assembly GCA_020086605.1 of Lanius collurio. NCBI lineage: Eukaryota > Metazoa > Chordata > Aves > Passeriformes > Laniidae > Lanius > Lanius collurio. The sequence continues at coordinate 55,652 of JACBWW010000200.1, read as the reverse complement.
GAAGTGCCAGAGACCTTCAGAAATGTCACTTCAGCTTCCTGGCTTGTTCTGGTCAACATCTTTAAATGGGGAATGGGGAATTTCTACATTGCATTAACTCCTTACCTTACCACCAGTAACGAGAAATATCAAATTATTTTGTCATGATGAGACCTGAATTTAAACCTGGCCTAAGCCTCTTGCAAGCCATGACCACACACTTTTGGGCCAGGCTGCAGATGAGGCTAAATCAGCAAAAACTGCTGATGGAACAGCCTGTAAAACATTTGTTGATCCTGAGGTTCCTGCTGCAGGAAGATCTTGAGTCCTGAAATGGATCCTGTTCTGTGCATCCAATTTTATGATCCTAATAGAAACCCTTTAAAGGATTGTGGGTTGGATGATAAACAGGTGTGCATTTTGGAGTAGACTCAAAGCTTTAATTTGCATCTTCTCTGTAAAACTCCTGCTGCTTCTGTGAAGCTTCTGTGAAGATTTAATATTCATCCTTAGCAAGGAATTGCTCCCAAATCCTTAAGTCTACCCTAATTATAACTCTTTCCATATGGATAATGCTGCTGTCCTTCACCTCCTCGTGTGTTATCTCAGTGATGTCATTTTTTTTAGGAACCCCAAAAATTGAGACACTTCTCTTGCACTGGAGACCTTCCAACAGCCAAAAGGCTGAGACAGAATATTCTCTCTGGACATAAAGTTTATTTCTCCTTGAGTCTTTAAAGGATAAAATCCCAAGGGATCCACAGGTGTTATTCACATCCAAATGGGGATAAAGAGAGAAGTCAACATGAGTATCCCATTTATTTGATTACTTAAATTAGGTGTGATTATATAAAATACAATTATGGGGTTTTTTCAATTTCTGCAGGTTGGATGGGCAGGTGAAAGTGCTGATTCTGCTCTAGCCTGAGTTCTGGAGCTTTACTGAGGAGCAGAGATGTCAGAATTAAGCGGGAGGGAAGGGGGGGAAGAGGAATAAAAACTGCAAATACCATTTCTGAAAGTCAAGACCAGAAATCTGCTGTTACAATCCTTGAATCGCTTGGCCAGGCTCAAAACTCTGGAGTTGATCTGGGGTAAGGGTCAGTGTGAGGTGTTGTTCTGACACATTTCTGATTTGGACTAGCATGTTCTGCATTATTTTACCTCAATATTTATCTTTGTGAATGTTTGTTATTTATTTATTGAAACTTTGTCTACACTCACATATACACAGGCAAACACACTTCATTTTATTTAGCTGCCTGTTCAAATATTTATTAAGTCCATCTTATCTTTTATTTAAAAGTAGATATGATTAGTAAAAAACCAAACCAGGGCTGTATTTTAAAGATCAGTCCTTACACTTAAATCCAACTCTGATTCTCTCTTTTCGTGTTTTCAGGCCCACCCTCGTGTGCTTGAGTTGCTGCTAAAGGTCAGAGCTGTCAGGAACCAGCACTGGGAAAATGGGTTGAAAAGGGTAAAATGAAAGACAAGTATGGAACAATGAGAACTAAAAATGCTCTCTCTTAGCAGGACAGAAAATCAAATTGTCTCCTCTATAAGCCTGCATTTCTTGTCATCTCCATGCTTCTGTCCAGGGCATCTCCATGAGCTGCTTGCTGAGATATTCTTCACCACAGGGATTTAGAAAGCCAACACTTTATTCCTCACAGTTCAAAACCATTTCTATTTTTTAGTCTCGGGCCTAAAAGGAATCTCTTGCCTTTGCACTTCCCTTCCAACAAAGTTTCCTTGGATATTTTAACTGATTGTGCCATGTAAAACCACAGCACTTTGTATGTTGGATAAGACCATACAGAGTTTTGATTTATGGAGCCTGGTTTCTGGCAGAAATGAATTATGTCTGTAATAGGTAATATAATAGTAATTAAATATTTTATATACACATATAATGCTCTCTTCTTCCCGGTAAAGAGGAAGCCAAGAGGCTGTTGCCAAACTCTTGCCAGCAGAGCCCTGAGACAGGACACAGATCAATGGCCATAAACTAAACCACAAATTCCACCTCAGCACGAGGAAAAACTTCTTTCCATTGAGGGTGGCAGAGCACTGGAACAGCAGCCCAGGGAGGTCATGGATTCCCCCTCTCTGCAGACATTCCAACCCCATCTGGACTTGTTCCTGTGTCACCTGCTCCAGGTGACCCTGCCTTGGGCAGGAGGATTGGACTGCAAGACCTCCAGAGGTCTTTTCCAACACTAATTCTGTGATTCTTTAACAAATGCAAGCGGAATTGGCTCCAAGTTACAACAGGGAAAGTTTGGATCAGGCATTAGGAGAAATTTCTTCATGGAAAGGGTTGTCAAGCACAGGACAGGCTGCCCAAGGAAGTGGTGGAGTCACTGACCCTGGAAGTACAGATGTGGCACTTGAGGACAAGTTTTAGTGGTGAAAGTGGTGTGGTGGTTTGACAGATGGACTTATGTCGCTGTAGGACACGAGAGCAAAGACGCGTGAACACATCAGCTAAGGTGAGCAAAAGAGGGAAGTTTATTTTCTGACTCCACTACTTATAGTTTTACAAAAGTGACAGTGGATTGGAGGGTGAAAGGGCCACCTCTCCAATGACACTGGACAAGTTACCAATCCATCAACTTTCTCCACCTCTACAAAGGAATGCAAAACAACCGAGTTGTTTATAGAAAATGGGTGGGAAAGTTTGCAACTAGAATGTAAACATCAGAAGGCTAAAAGATTTTTAAAAAACAGGGCGACAGACTTGATGATCTTAGAGGTCTTTCCCAACCTTAAGGATTCTGTGATTCCATGATTCCATGATTCCATGATTCTGAAAGATTTCATTCTGCTGGAACCATCTTTCTAGTCTGTTCCACTGAAGAATGAGAACAACAAGGTGAGAGACCTTTGGAAAAGGTACCTTTTGTACTCCATCACCTGCCCCACCCTCTCTGCAGCATTCCACATCTGCAGCTGCCCTTGCCCAGTCCCTGCCCACAACCAGGCCTTCTAAACCTGAACTGACTCCTCCTGCAGTGAGGATTTATGGATTCATGGATCACAACTGCAGAGCTGCCCGCTGATAACACAGCAGCACATCCCGTGCATGTTCCTCAGTTATCCCACCATGGTTTCCCAGGAGCTGCCAGAGGGTTTGTCAGCCAAGATCCAACTAAGATTGGGGTCAGCCTGCTTTACTCATGGCATGATAAATGTCCTGCTGTGTTGACAGCACCATGTCCCTGGACATGGTCAGCATGTGCATTCCTGAAGGGACTTTGTTCACATCTGATGCTCAGTTGCTCCTCACTGGGCTTTGCTCCCCCAATATCTCTCATTTGGGGCTTGTCTTCATTAGAAGAAACTGGGTAAGTTTGAATTGCAATGGAGAGTGAGTGCTGGATTATGAATTATTTGGATTATTAATTATTATTGTGATTACATATCAGGAATAAATTCTTCTCCGTGAGGACGGTGAGCCCTGGCACAGATTGCCCAGAGAAGCTGTGGCTGCCTCATCCCTGAAGGTTGAAAACCAGGTTGGATGGGGCTTGGAGCAACCTTGGATAGTGGAAGCTGTCCCATGGCAGGAGGGTGAAACTGGATGATTTTTGAGATCCCTTCCCAACCAAATCATTCCATGATTCCATATAACTCATCCAGCTTCTGTCTCTGCCAGTCTTTCCAGGTCAGAAGGTGACACAGGTTTCTTCTGATACGTATATCCAATCTTAATTTATCCTCTTTTTACTTAAAGCCACTCCCCCAAAGTCTCTCAACAGCAAAGAAAGTCTGAAGGCAGCCTCCAGCAGGGAATATTGAGGGAAAAACAACTCCAGAACTTCTTTAAGTGTTTGCTCTGCCATCAGAGACAGGATATATCACCAGATGTTCTGTCAGGATAACCATTCCTGAAGGTATCTGCAAGCACAGCACCTCTCTGGTTCCCAAGGGATATTCCCCAATTTCCCTACAATTATGGAGCAAAATTCTCTTTGATCCCCAGTTCTCCAGCCAGCTCCATGGTGCAGTCTAGCCTGAATCAACACCCCTGCTATTAAGATTCCTCCAGCTGTACCCTGGCAGAATTCCTCACATGCAAATACATTTGTTTGTCTTAAATGACAGTTTAGAACAGAGATCATCAGAGTCTCATTTCTAGCCAATTACCCAGCATTTGCTTTGCCCAATTTGCATGGAGGACAACCTATTATTGCTCTCAGTCTGGGGGGAATTGTTTGCCTTTTGCAGCCTCACAAGCTGCAGATGGAGCCTAATTCTTTTTTTTTTTTTTTTTTGTAAATATGGCAAACAATAAAGTGTGGAGGAAATGGTCTGTCTGGGGATGTTAAGTAGGGAGAGAGCAGAGAGCACCTCACCACTGAAAATTGTGGGCTTGATTATTGCTAATTAACTATGGAAAAGACTGAGCCAGTGTCATCAGATCTCCTGCACTGCATCATTGCAATGCAGTACTTTTAATAATCCTGCCTCCATATTCTGAGGAATCTCAAAATGACTGATTTCTAAGTGGGATTCAAGGGCCCCATACACTGCTGCTAATTCTTGACATCAAAATTATGCCCTCTTTTAAAAAAAATTTCCTCCTCCAAACCTTTTGAACACTTACCCTCACCTTCATCAGATAAACTACATTTTCTTTTTTTTTTTTTTTTTATTCTCCCCTACTGGAGATATTCCAGAACTAACTGGACACAATCCTGTGCCATGTGCTCTGGGATGGCCCTGACTGAGAAGGGAGGTGGCACCAGATGACCCCACTGCGGTCCCTTCAAACTTTACCCATTCTGGCATTTCTTACTGCAGTTTTCATCTTTAAAACACTTTTAAAGAGCTTTCAAAAATGGGAGCAAATGTCTTTTAAAGTAACTTCTCAAAGTGTGCAGACCAAACCCATCTAATAATTTTTATCCCTGAAGTCACTGAGATGCCACACTCCCATCTACCTCAGAAGAAATTAAAACACCTCTGTGGGTCTGGTCCCTCTTTCATTTCTCAAACCTTTGTCCATTTTTCCTCATTGTTTTCACGTGTAGCAGCCAAGGAGCAATTTGTCTTTGATTAGATCAGTAAAAACTAGAGACAGGCCAGTTTCTGAATGCTGGTTTCTTGCCTCTAATTGTAATTTCCAGGAAGATCCTCTTCCAGTCCTATCAATTGTAGTTTTGCAGCCAAACCTTAATGGTGACAATGGTTTAAAGCATTTAGGATTGCAATACCAGGGCCCATTGAGGGAGAGGATGTATTAGGAGCAGTTTCCTTAGTGGAAATAATTTTTGGAGCTGTGGCACACAGTCCTGTTCCTGGGGAATCCAAAATAGAAATGCAATGTGTGCATCTCATTACCCAAGAACAAGAAAATAAAAATACATAAACGTAAGGGTGAGAAATTTGTGATTGAAAGTCTCACAGAGAATGAAAACCTCAATTCTTGAGGAAGAAAAATAAAAATCTGACTTGGCTTGGATCACTAAAAGGAGGTGAGCACACAGAGGAGCACCAGGAGCATTGGACATAGAGGGACAACAGTCACTTCACTGAAAAGTCAATGCAGGCAGAAGAAAAAAATGATTTATTTAGGCCAGAAATGAATTTTGACTGAAAACTGGAGGAGGATTCCTGGCTATGAGAGGAGAGAGGTGCTGGAATTGGATCCCTACAGAACTAAAATCCTGAATGCTCGGAAGGCAAAACACAACAGGACGAGAGAAAACAGCCTCAGGTTGTGTCAGGGGAAGTTTAGATTGGAGATTAGGAAAAATTTGTTCCTCCAGAGAGTGGCCAAGCACAGGCTGTGCCACCATCCCTGGAGGGATTTAGAAGACACGTGGATGTGGCACCTGGGGACAGGGTTTAGTGGTGGATCTGTCACTGCTGGGTTAATGGTTGGGCCCGAGGATCTCAGAGGACTTTTCCAACCTAAAGAATTCCATTGTTTTATTATCCCTTTAAATAACTCTGCTTGTAAAATATGGAGTCCCAGGAGACTGGACAAATGACCTGTGTGGTCCCTTCATGTGACACTCCTGGGTTGGGGTTCAGGTGGGCAGCAGGAGAAGCAACAACCCAGCAGAGAAACCTCTTTCAGCACGAGATGCTGGGAAAGGCAGAGTCGGCCCTCTGGGTGCTGCGAGCATCTGCTTTTCTTTGCCTCTCTGCACATTTGTTCTGTACCTGGCAGACACCACACCACCATTGATTTATGGCTTTTCTCTCTCTTTCCTCCCAGAGGCAGAAGGGGACTTTGTGGCCCCCAAGAAGAGCAGAACATAAAAACCCTGGACACAGAGTATGAAACTGGTTTGATTTTTTTTGCTGCCTCCAATGCACATATCACTTATTTTGATGGGTTGTAAATAGGGACAACCTGTGTTTGAACAACACAAAAATAATCAAAATCCCTGTCCCTACAGGTCTTATTACTGAGGAAAGCTCTTGCCACAGCCTCGTCCCTTGGAAGGAAGCCTGGTTTAAAGAATCAGCAGAAATCTGTGAGTGGGCAGTTGGAAAGAGAAACAGGGTACAGGGGTCCCAACAGGAATCGAGGGCATTTTGTGTTTGAACCTGATGAACATTTAACTGCATTGCTGCAAGTCTCAGTGTGTTTATTCCTGG
>JACBWW010000200.1:0-39100 GCA_020086605.1 Lanius collurio | reverse complement strand
CTCCTTGATTTTTTTGCTGATTGTCAGTCTCTTTGACATAAAGGCACTATTTTATGATCAGGATTGGTCCATCCTAGTTAAATGCAATCTCAATAGTGTTTTTCTCTCTCCCCCCCCCCCCCCCCCAAAAAAACCCAAAAACAAAACACTCAGCTAGGTTTAATTTGGGGGGCAGTTGTTTGCTTTATTTCCTGTGTCTGAGGCCTTTTATTTCTTCTTTCATTCATCAGGTCTCTTTACCTTTATTTTCTTTTAATATTCCAGAGCAGGTTCAGGAAAATGGCCTCACTGTAATTGGAAAATTCCCTGGAAGTTGTCGTTCTGACTGTTAAAGAAGGGTACAAAAATCCATGGCAATATTTCAGCCAGCCATAAAATAGCCAGTTCCCAAAGGATGAAAGGAACTGGGCATGGGGACTGGGCATTTGTAACTCTAACAATTCAATCTGAATGTATAGAAGTGAAAGTCTTATTTCCCCTAAAAATGAAAAGAACCTGGGGACAGCTTCCCTAAAATCTTGTGTAGTGGCAAAATGTTATGGCTGCCCTTTTGCCAGGTGATGCACATTGTCTGAATTTCATGTCCGCCTCAAGAAAGCATGGGAGCCATGAAATTCAGAGATGAATTCCCAAATAAAATCTCGATGATAATCCTTTTGCCTGCTTTGCTATCCTAGAATGGCCATCTGATGTCCTTTGCTTGAGGGCAGCCTTTCAGACAGGTCTCTTTGAAGTCCCACCCATCCCACAGCAGCTGGGGTCATGTTTGAAAGCAAATATTCACTTGAGAAGTAAGTTTTGGGAGTTTTTTGTGACTGTCATGACTGTGGAGTGACCCTCAGGCTTGCTCAACTTTGCTGGTCAGGAAAAAGAGCTGCTACATCCCTTCCTTTCTATATCAAGGGGATTAAAACTTCTTCCCTTTTCCTTCTTCAATTAATGCCTCCTTCTCCTTTTCCCATCAAAATATCTCTCTCTTCCTCACATGCCAGTTGAGTTAACATAAAAATCAGTGCCTTTTTTAAACTGGTTGTGTGAGGTGCTCATCTGCTTGAACACTTCTCCTGTCAACCCTGGCAACTCCTTGACTATTTTTTTTGCTCTCTCTTCAGATCAGAGTGAGTCATTTGCATTTTCATGATGAGCAGCTTCCACGCTCTGTGAATCTTTACAGGGTGCAATAATGATCTTAAGAGTCTTTTCCAACTTAAATGATTCCATAATTATTCATGTCCTACCTGCTTTCTGCGCCTCTCTTTCTGTTCCCTTCTTCCCTGCCAAGCCATTCCGTTCTCCCGCCCCCTGAAGGCACAAAAAAACAGAATAATGTTTGTAGTATCTCTACCAAGGCTGATAGGGTTTGTTTTATGGCCTCTGGTCTTACAAAACGGTCTTCAGGTTGCAATGAAATCCTTGAAATTCACATGATTGCTCGAAGGAATTGAGGGAAGTGGGAGATGCTGGGAATATTTCAACCAACAGAGGAAACAACTGACAAATGGGCTTTTGCTCTTGCTTTATTGCAGAGTAATTATGAGAAGTGGGATCTACAGCACCGGCTTTAAACATGTCAAGAGTGACAATCCATGCACAGGACTTCAGAGTGCCATTGAAGGGGGTCTCATCTCAGTGATTTTTCTGTTCTATTCCTGAGCCATTGCTCTGCCAACCAAGCAGCAAGAGCTCATCTGGATTTTATTTGGTAAATATTAAACTAAACCGAGCTGTTTTTTTTTTTATTTTTCCTATTAAAGACTTTCAAACTCACCAGACAAGGAAACCTCATCCTGCCTTTATTGTCTTTGGATTCTGTTTTCCCTCATTGTGAACAAGAATGTGCTTCCCACGGCTGGCATTCTAATGTTCCTGGTGTGGACAACAGGGACAAGGCAGAGTGGGTTGGCATGAGGGTCAGCAACCTCCCCTGAGTGACATGGCAGGTGATGTTTCCTTCATAAATTACAGAAGAGATAGAAAACATGCAGCAGAGGCCAGAGAATTCAAATTGTTCAAGATATGGTGGGTCTGAGGGTAGGTAGGACTTGCTTTCCTGCTGTCCTGGGTTGCAGTGTATTCTATTACCATCCTCATGAGCTGTTGAATCCAGGTGGGCAGTGTTTTCCTGGCTTCCTCCCTATCTTTCTGTTAATGGCCCATCAGTGCCCTGCCCATGACTCAGAGATAACTCCCTCCTGATTACCTATTAATGGTTCATCAATGCCTTGCCTCATGACTCATCATCCTACTGTGAGAGGCTCCACCCAGGAAGAGGAACCAAGCATTCCATCCTGGTTATAATCTGAGATTCTGAACACCACAGACACCTTTCCACTGCATTCCCAGGGGACAGGAGCTACACAGCCATTTCTGGACCTTCCGAGGAGGAGCAGACCTTTTCTACAGGATCACTGCTTCGACAGAACCACATCCACCACTTCAGGAGGACTGCAGCCACCACTTCATCGGACTCCTACCACCACCCTGACTAACAGGGGGTCAGGTTTGTATCCTGACTCTGTCAGTTTGGATTAGTGTTTTGGGGTTTTTTTCCCTTTTTCTTTAACTTCCCTATTAAATTGTTTTTCTGACTTGGTGCCTCCCACTGGTTTGTTTTCAAACTAGTAAACCTGCAAAACAGTGATTTCTGTTGAGCTTGAAGATCCTCAGGAGCTGCTGTAGAGAGTCTTTAGATGCTGTTGCTGCCAGACCAACCTTCCTTGTGCTGTAGGTGGAAACCATGTTTTATGGATCTCTCCAGGCTGTGCTCATTGTTCCCCAGAAAAAAATTTGTGGTGTTTTTAGCTCCATCTTCATCCCTGGAAGTGTCCAAGGCCAGGTTGGACAGGACTTGGAGCCACCTGGGTTGGTGGAAGGTGTCCCTGGCCGTGGCAGGGAGTTGAATAGATGATCTTTAAGGTCCTTTCCAACCAAACCATTCCATGATGCTATAATTCACATACCTGCTGGGTCTAGCTTGGGTTCTGGATTCAGATACTGCTTTTTCCATGGCTGGGCTTTTCAAATTTTCTCCAAATTTGAAAATCTGAGAAAAAAAAAGGGAAAAAGCAAAGATTCCCAAAGTGTCATCTATTGTGTAGATCTCCACACTGGATGTAGTTTTCCCTCTGATCTCTCCAAGAATAAATTCTATATTCTTCCCCAAGGTAATTACTCTAATCCAGGGACAGGAAAAACACAGATCTGATTCACTATGGAAAAACATAACTTGGTTTGAGAGTGATTTTGTTTTTTCCTTGTTTTATTTTTTCCCTGGAGGAGAGCTGGCTGCACTCACTGAGTTTCTGAATGATTGTATTTTAGAGGAATTCTATCATTGGGAATCCAGTGATCATGGTGTGGTCAACAGGTACAAAAGTGCTGGAAAACTGACCACGTGAAAATGGATTTTTCATTGAGCTGCAAAATCCCAGCTTCCTGCATCCAGGTCATTCCTGCTCCTTGAAATTTGGAAATGAAAAGATCAGCTGTCAAATATCAAATATCAGGAGACAATCCCATTGAGCAAAAACTGGGACTTATCAAAGAAGGACATAATAAAATAATTGTAGCCACACACTAAGAACAAATCGATAAACAAAGAAAAGCAACCAGGAAGAGAAATTTGGGTGGGTTTGGTTTTTTTTTCCTGTTGAGAATGGTTGCAAACAGTTAATTTTTAGCATTTTTGTGACTGGATTTGAGCAGCAGGGACTGAAAGAAGAATGTAGGTTGATTTTGGAGGATTAGCATAGTGAATCAATTATTGAGGAATCTTTTATAATAGCACTGAGTGCTTTTTCCATCTTTAGATTTCAAAAGTGCTCTGTGCATGTAAGAAAAACCCAGCATTTTAAGAAGCTCACAATGGGATTTTCAACTGTGATGCCCTGGATCTATCACTTGATCTTGCAGTTCACATCCCTGTTGCACATCTCCATCAAATCCTTGAATAACTTCTGGTAATAAGAGAATATTTTTTTGCTGTACTCTGTGATTCACTTTTTACCCCTGAAAATGAGCATCAGGGAGCCACATCTCTTCTTGTTCTTAAGTGGTTTTAACCACACTTCAAAGTCAGGTCAGGTAGAGCCATCCTATTACCTTTCCCTGGCTCCAGAATAATTGCAGCTCATGCTTCAATCTGTGTGTAACAGCACCTCACCGATGCACTTGGAAATGTAAAACAGGATGGGCCTTTTGCTACAGGATCTTTTCTCTTGGCATTGATGTGTGGGGACATTCAAGATGCTACACTGGCAGAAGAGCCAATATATCAATATCTTGATAATAAATGGCAGAAATTTAAAGCTATTCCTTTCTCTTCGCTACACCACACACACAAATTAGGGCAATGATATCTACAATCTAAACTAAAAGAGCTGGGATTTAGGTGAGATATTAGGAAGAATTTCCTCCCTGTGAGGGTGGGGAGGCCTTCTGGCACAGGGTGCCCAGAGAAGCTGTGGCTGCCCCATCCCTGGAAGTGTCCAAGGCCAGGTTGGACAGGGCTTGGAGCAACCTGGGAGAGTGGAAGGTGTCCCTGCACATGGCAGAGGGGTTGGAACCATAAAGACTTCAAAATCCCTCTCAACCCAAGCCTTCCTGAGATGATTCTGTGATACAATTACAGAAGATCCAAATAAACCCCAGGAAATGCAGTCTTCAACAGTATGGTAAATATGGCAGGAATATGCTGGTCTGGCTGCAATGGCTGAAGAGTGGCAATTAAACACTTTGCAGAGAAATAATCAAACTAAAGAGACTCATAAAATGGTGTTAACACAGTCTATGATGGAGATGAGAACTTCACCCACTCCAGAACCGGGAGGACCATAAAGCTGTCTGACGTTTTCCAAGAAGTCTTTGTTTTAACCCCATTTTCACAGAATCACAGGATCATGAAATTTGGAAAAGATCTCCAAGACTGAGTCCAGCCTGTGACCCATCCCCACCTTGTCACCCAGAGCACGAGGTGCCACGTCCCATTGTTTCTTGAACACCTCCAGGGATTAGGACTCCACCACTGCCCTGGACAGCCCTTTCCAATGCTTGACCACTCTTTCCACAAAGAAATTCTTCCTCATGTCCAACCTGAGCCTCCCTTGGCACAACCTGAGGACATTTCCTCTTTGTGGGAAACAGGAGTAAAAACTTCCACAGGCACTAATGAGTTTCATTTACAGCCCTGAAAGAGCTTGGGTTGATGTAATGGCAAAGGTATACAGACTTTAAGGAGAAGAATTATAAACCTATGTTTCAATAGTTATAAGTAAGAATATGTTTTGGGTGATATAGTGAAGGGTTTTTAAGTATAGTAATGGGATTTTATAGTTTAAGTTAAGAATTTAGGTGTTATAGTAGAAGTATATGTGTGTATGTGAGTTATTGGTTGAGAAAGAGAGGCAATGCAGTAAAAAATACCAAAGGTGAAAGGTTACAAAGTCAAAACCAAGCTTTGTGTTAATTGTTTATTGGACCAAGAAGTTATAAATTGCCAAGTAGCTTTGAAACTCGTGACTGTCTTCAGTTATGGTGACTTGTTACTAAATCTACAGCCTCTGAGACTGGTGCCTTGTTTGATTTTTCAAGTAATAAATCGTGAATAGCCAGGATGGTCCCATTTCTTTGGATCAGGCTCTGACACCTCTTGTCCTGTCCCTTGTTCCTGGGAGAAGAACCAGACCCCACATTGCTACAACCTCCTCTCAGGGAGCTGTAGAGAGCAATAAGGTCTCCCCTGAGCCTCCTTTTCTCCAGGTCAAACCCCCTCAGCTCCCTCAGCTGTTCCTCACATTATTTATTCCCCAGACTCTTTCCCAGCTCCGTTTGCTTCTCTGGACACGCTCCAGCCCCTCAGTACTTAATTGTTGGCCCAAACCTGGACACAGCACTCAAAGTGTGGCCTCACCAGTGTCCTGCACAGAGACAACCACTGCCCTGGTCCTGCTGGCCATGCTATGTTGGATAAAGTATATTTTATGATCATTTATTACCTTGTATGTGTTCCTGGATATTTACTTGATCTGCATCTCTGTAAATCAATGTTCTTTGTGGCAATTTTCTTGGGAGACTTTCCTTTACATTTTTTCCCCCCCATGATTTTCTTTAAGGAATATTTCATGCCAACCCTCTGTTTGCTACTATTCATTCTCCAAAGTAGCACTTATTTTGGGGAAAAAAAGAGTTTTCAGTGCAGGACCTGACAAGAAGATTTCCCAGAGTCGATCCTGGATGCAACTGGCACTCACCTTGCAATGTTGTTTGTCTGTTCCTACAAAGAGAATTAAAATATCTTTTTCTAGTATAAACAGCATCTCTTCATCAGTTTGAACGCCTCTCTGGTCATTTTAAAACTCATTAAGTGAGATTCAAATGGAGCTTGAAAGGGCAGCAACACCATGGTGAACATATGCACGGAAAGATCTTTGACATACAGAGCTCTCATCTCAACAAACCCAAATTAACTTTATTCATGAGCTTGTCTGCCTACAGTCAGCTACTGATGAGATATTAATGTTTCTGCTTTCCATTTAGGTCACAATGTGACTTCTTTTCAAGAAAAAATGTAGAAATAAAAGCAATAGGGTATTGAGAAAGTAGGACTGGGAGATGTCTGAAACATCTCAGTGTCTGGACTATGAAATCTGTGGAGTTTGGTCTTTGGGACAATTCTTGGCATCCCTGGTTTCACATCACTGCAGAGAATCTTTTCAGGCATAGAAATTTGCACGAGTAAACAGGAAATACCTCTGCAGAGGCATCAACCAGGACACCACAAATGTCTATTGGCAGAAGCATCCTGAAATCACTCAACTGAAGATTTCCACTAATAATTGAAGATATTTATTGCCAGCTCCAGTTTCAGACCTGGGACAAGTGAAAGCAAACAGTGGATATGACATCACTCTGGCCTGGATAGGTCACTTCAGAAGTGGCCCACACTGAGAGTTTTGATGCAGATCCCACTGAAATCCATGGAGATCTTTCCATCCAATTAATTACACTTTGTGGCAGATTGAGAGGCCTTTGTTACAGCCAGGTCAGCACTTGGCACGAGTGTTAATCTATCTGGGGCAGCAGCCCATTCCTGGTTTTGCTGATGCTGCATTAAAACCTTTGTCAGTCTGTTCCATACCCCAGGGATTTTCCAAGCCCCAGTACATGGTCCCACCAAAACTGAGGCTGGAGTGGTGTTTGGTCAAAGATGGGACCTGATGGTCTTGGAGGTCTTTTCCAACCTTAATGATTGTGGGTGATTGTGGTCTATTTCAAAACCTGTTTAAGCTTCAAGCACATTTCTTACTCTCTTTTTCCTTGCTTCTTTTGACCAGCTGGCATTTTCCAGGTTTTAGATCCCAATCCCAAATGCAAACCTCTTTATCCTTGCTAACACCTGATTGATGGTGGGCTCTGAGAGGGGAAGTATTGGATTCTGGACAAGCCTTTCAGTGCTCAAAGGGGGCCTATAAGGAAAATAGGCACAAGTTGTTGCAGGGACTGATGTGATAGGACAAAGGGTGATGGTATTAAACTAAAAAAAAAAAGGAAATTTAGACTAGAAATAAGGAATTATTTTTTTTTTTTTGCAATGAGGGTGGTGAAACCCTGGAACAGGTTGCCCATAAAGGTGGTGCATGCCTTAGTCCTGGGAATGTTCAAGGCCAGGTTGGATGGGGCTTGGAGCAACCTGGTTTAGTTGAAGATGTCCCTGCTCACAGCAGGAGGGTTGGACTGGGTGAATTTTAAATGTCCTTTCCAACCCAAACCATTCTGTGATTCTCTCCTTCCCTGTTCTTGTAAAGCAACCCTCCTCCCACAGTGTTTTATGATGATTATTTTCACATACATTCAAAAATATATTTCTTGTTATTAAAACTCAGGATAAATTCTGCCCCTTGGAAAACTCTCAATGCTCTTGGGATTTTGTTCCACTGCTGAGACTTTTTGAACACCCTTATCTGTGACTGAGCAGGGCACCTATAAAGAGAAGACAGATAAAACAATCAAGTGACAAAAGAATCTTTGTTTGGGGTTGGCAGCAATGGCTTGGCTGGAGTTGGTTGTTTGCTGGCACATCCTGATCTACCTGGACAGTTCCCTTTGATTCACCTTGGACTTTGGCACCTGAAGCACTCTTCTATATTAAACAGCAAGGCTCTGCTGCCATTTCTTTTTAAGTGTAAGTTCGACTGAATGACCTTAATAGAAAACTGCCAACAAAAGCACAAAATGTTTAATTGAATTAAGCCTAAATAATATGATCTTGAAGTTTTAATGCACACTTATCTATTGACATTGTCTCTCAGTTGGAATAAAAGAACAAAGTCCTTGTTCTGCTCTTCTGCAGAGCAGGCAAATTTATAATGTACACCAAAAGGAATCTGAAAGGCAAAGTCTTCATGAAATGTTTAATCCAATAGTGGAAAGTGAACATCAACTGTTCTGTGACTGAAGTGTGGGGATAATCACAGAACAGGGAGTTTGGTTCCCAGAGAGGAAACACCCTGGGCACGTGGTCCTTATTTCAGGTATGACAGAGGTAAATGCTGTAACATTTTCCTGGGGGTGCATTTTGTTGGTCTCAGCACAGGTCTGATGTATATTTAGGACTATCTTCCTTGTCAGAGGAGGAAGAAGTGTTTGGAAGGGGGTTTTGGTGGTTTTGAAGGCTGAGGACCCCTTTGAATATTGTAGCAAAAATCCCCTTGTCCTGACAGGATATTGTGTGATGTGTGAGTGGTAAAATTGCCTGAACCATTTGAGTGTTACACATATAAACACATACATTACAACTTTATGGGGTCATCACCTCCATATATCTCATCTTTCCAGGCTTTTCCATGAGAGATCAGTGTTCCCCTTTTTGCTGCTGGAAGATCATCAGCCCTTAGAGAAGTTGGGTGAGGGTTGGCCATTCGCCATCTCTTCTGCCAGAACTTGGTGAATAAATTACTGGAAGGCAGATAAAAAACAAACAAGAGGATATGATTTTTAAAGAAGGTTTTGTTGTGGTTTAACCCCAGCCAATAACTCAGCCCCATCCAGTCACTCACTTTCACCTCCTTAGGTGGGAGAAGAGAATCAAAGGGGTAAAAGTGTGAAACTTCTGAGTTGAAATAATGACAATTTAATAGGTAAAGCAAAAGCTGCAAGATCACAATTTGGGTTCAAACCATCCTTTGAAGCCAAATGAACACTCAGGAGAATTCCTGTTGCAAATTAATAAATTGGCAAGTTACAACAGTCTCAAGTATGGAACAAAAAATCATTGGAAAATAGAAGAAAATTGAGGATGCATCATCTCTGCCTGCTCTGTTCTTACTCTTTTCCAAACATTCAAGTTTAACTTATTTTGGAGCCAGGCTTTGCTTGTTCTGACCCTGTTCCTCTGCATTTCTGTCCTCACAACTCCAACCCATACCTGTGAGAATACTGTGCCCTGACAAGGTGGTTGAAACTTAATCCTTTTTTTATGATTAATTTCTGTAGCAATTGTGGGGAAGTGCTATTTGTTAACACACACATTTCCCCGTGCTGCTCCTTCAGAGCTCAGGCAGTTGGAAATCAAATAATAAAATTTAACATGAAGGGATTATTGCAGCCCTTATAAGGACTTGGGGAAAATTATCATGCAAACAGATGGTGCTCTGAAAAAGTGTTAAAAATACTGCAGAATAATTTGTCTGGTTGACAAAAAGAATCAATATTAAAGAAATAGAGAGATAAAATGATGTTAGAGAGAGATGAGCAAATCTTTTTTAATCCCTCATGAAGCTGCAGCATTCCCATCATATTCTTTCTTTCTGATTTTTACTCCACTCTCTTTTTCATTTATGATTTTTTTTCATTTATGATTTTTCCATTTATGATCTCACACTCTACTAATAATGGAAAAATTGCTGAAGTTTTTTAGGCGATTGAGAACTTGGTTATCAGAACAGGGTTTTCTTACTCCTTGTCTGGAATTTCACTCTTAGGTTTTGCCCTCTGTGCTTTTCCATACCACCTTTCCTTATTTCCCCATTTTCTTGGCTCAGTGATTTTTCTGTAACATTATTTCGGACTTCCAGGCTAAAACCTTTTGCATAAGGTCATGGGTGTGATGTCAAAAGGCCCAGAGCCATCCTTGGTTTCAGCTGAAATCCTGGACTTCCACTGGCAGAGAAAGGAGGAGGATGGAGCTCTCCTTCATTCCTTGATGTTTCCCTGGGAACAGGGAAACCATCTGGCTGGAGAGATTCCCCTCTATTGATCACCCAGTGGTGTAAGAAGGAAAAATCACAGAATCCTCAGGTGGTTTGGGTTGGAAGGGACCTTAAAAATCACCTTATTCCAACCCCCTTCCTTGGGCAGGGACATCTTCCACCAGACCAGGTTGCTCAGAGCCCCTTCCAGACTGTCTGGATGAATAAATAACTAAATAAATACCTGTTCTCACTCAAGTTCTAACAGGAGGAGCCTCAAGATGTGTTTGATGTTGACTGTCAGTTCCCTGGACAGTCTCACCTGCATAAATTGGAGCAGGAATGAAGACCAGAGTCAAACCTCTAATTACAGGAAATATTAACGCCCAGAAATTAGGCCCAAATATGTAATACAGTGTGGGTGGATTTTCATTGAGTTGGCTCAGTCAGGCATAATCCATTAGATTTATGGAATTAGTGATAGGACAAGGGTTTAAACTGAAAGAGCACAGAATTAAGTTAGATAGTTGGAAAAAAACCTTCCCTGTGAGGGTGGAGAAGCACTTGGAGAAGTTTTCCAGGGAAGCTGTGGCTGCCCCATCCCTGGAAGAGTTAAAGGCCCTGAGAAACCTGGGCTAGTAGAAGGTGTCCCTGCCCAAGAGAGTTGCAACTGGACAGTCTTGAAGGTCCCCTCCAACCCAAACCATTCTCTGATCCTGTGATTCTGTGATAATTCTCTCTCTTGCTGGATTCTGCTGCTGAACTCGCTGTCCTTCCATGTAGGCTTCACTTTATTTCTCTTCCTTTCCATGTTTTCTGGCTGAGACCACCCCCTTGATTCAGCTCCTCACACTTCCAGCTCAAGAGGAGAAGATTTCCGTGCACCTTCCTGCATCTCCATGTGCACATCTTTCCCATCTCCAGGTGTCAGAGACAATTACCTTCCTGGGCAAACAATGTCCACCTTTAATCAATTTCCACCAAATTAATTTCTACAAGTGTTGCATTATTACCAAGGAGGGAGATGAACAAAGGGAATGAAGACAGGCAGAAAATCCCAGGACACCAGTGCCTTGCTCTGAGAAGCAAACATAATTAATTGTAGTGCTGTGATTTCTGCACTTCCTCCTTGCCCCTGTGTCAAAACCCAGGTGCTTTAACTGGCATGTTAATTAGTTCTGTGTTCGTAAATGGAGGCACCACGATTGTTAAAGGCATAAAATTGCAACAGCAAAATGCTGCTGCCCCGGGCCTGCTGACAATTACCTGCCAGAATTAAACAGATCTGTCTGTTAATACAGAGATCTGAGGAGAATAAACTTTGTGGGGTTCAAGGCTCACTTGTTCCTTTGGGTTCCCATCCTAATTCCTTAGTCATTTCCTGATGTTATCTCAGAAAAAACACGAGGAGAACTTTCCCATCCCTGACCTGCCACTGATTCAGCTTGTGGCTGTTCCCTAAATCCTGTGGACTGAGAGTGTGACCAATATGTGGCTATCAGGGGATTTGTGTGTTTATTAATTAGACTCCAGGGCTGATGGATTCCCCTAAGTTCCCTTTGAATCCTGTTCAATGTGTGGCACACGTGGCAAAGCACCCCAGGGACAGGACAAGGGGGAATGGCTTTAAGAGGAAGGAGGGTGGACTTGGGATGACAGAAGAAATTCTCTGTGAGGGTGGGGAGGTTCTGGCATTGGTGGTGCAGGAATTCTGTGGTTGCTTCATCCCTGGAATGTTCAAAGCCAAGCTGGATGGGGCTTGGAGCAACCTGATCTAATGGAAGGGTTGGAACAAGGTGGTCTTTAAGGTCCTTTCCAACCCAAATCATTCCATAATTCTGTGAAAACAGAAAATAATTCCTGCAATTATCTTTATCCTCACCATAACCTCACAAGTTGAAGAAATCTCTTTTATGAACATCGGGGGAACTGGGACAGCAAACTTTTCATTTTGGCTTGACACTGTTCCTACAAGGGTTCTCTGTCAGGACAATGAACTGAATCTGTGCCCTGTTTACTCTTGGTACCTCTGACATCCAAATCCACTGAATCTCCCTCCATGAAGGAGATGTTCACAACAACATCCTCTCTAAGCACAGGCAAGTGAAACTAAAAATCATTTGGGATGACAATGACCTGCTGAATTTTTGTTTTCATTCAAGAGGATTCTGCACTGACAGAGGCAAGAACATCTGCTAGAATGTTAAAATATATTTTCCTAAAGTGTAGGTTTAGTTAGAAAAGCTGAGGTGGTATGAAAAGAGAAGCTTCACCACTTCCTGAATTTGTGAGGTTAGAGTAAAACAAACTGAGAACCTTATTCACAGTTTTTAATATCTCTGCTTTTCATGCAACCCAACTGCTCATTATTCAAAAAAAATATAATTGAAAAGGAGCAACATCTTTCTATTTTCACTGTGATGATGGAGTAAAAGCCATAGGATTTTTAAGGCACCCTATACACAGAGATCCTACAGGGTTTTCCTGGTGAACTCTCCCATCAGTATGGAAATGAAAACTTTAAATTCATTTTGTTTTCACAATGGGAAAAAATCAGTCTTGTGGCATCGAAGCTTTATGAAGTATGTGAAGATTTACTTGCTGAGAGCCAAACTGGAGTGACATTATATATTTTCTAAGAATAAAATATCCCCTTGGAAATGAGCAATTCCATCCTTTGAAAATCCGAGTGCGGGCAGGAGGCATCATGAGGAAATCTAATATTGTAGTGAAAAATGCAGAAAATACTAGTGCCATCTATTGACATGAAAATATAAAGGTGTGAGAGAAGCTGGGCTCATCTGCCTGGATGCAGACAAGCAGAGAGGAGGCTGTTTGTTTTAATCACGTCAAGTTAAGATATTTGTAAATATGCAGGTTTATGTTTAGTCTTTTTAATGATGTTGTATTTTGGGTAAATATGTTGACTTTCAGATTAATCACCGTTGTAATCAAGCTGCAGTGAGAGATGGGGATTTGCCTGTAATGGGAATTAGGAGTCATTGCTGAGTGGATAAATGCTGGCATTCTGACTAATGCTCTTAAGCAGGTTTGCAGTGTCATCACAGGCTGGATCCGGGCTAGGAAGTGGGTTTAAATCTCCCATAGAATAAAAAAGTGGAAGCTTTACTAGTTCCTAGATCTTCCCTGGCTTTCCACTAGAAAATATTTCCATGCCTGTGTCAGGGCTGAAGGAAAGAGGGATTTCCATTCCCAGCAGGAGGCAGCGAGCCCAGATGGGCACCTGACACTGAAATCCAAATATCTCATTTCAGTATGGAGGAATCTGGATTAGCACCAAATTATCCTCTACTTTTCAAATGCAAATTAATCCCTTTCCCTGCATTCCCACTTTGTCAACAGAGCAAATCAGACTCCATGTGCTAAACAGGAATTTCCCAATCCAGAACAAAGGGTTCAGGGTATGGGAGTGTTGAGCTCTTTGCTTTTGGAAAACCAACACCTGGAGCTGCACTCAGAAGCCACCTCGAGGTGATACCAGGATGAGAGGCAGGAAGGGAATTACGGATGTCACACTGAGGTCAGGCTGTGGTGTGCACCCATGGAGGGAAGTCCCTGCAACCACTGAGTTATTTCAGGAGTTGTTGTGTCTGCAAATAGTTCCTTTCTGCAGAAAAATGCAATGTTTGATGGCAAAATCCTTTGGTTTGGGGAAGAAACATAATTATTGTGTCCTTTACAAACAGAAAATTGAAGCTTGAAAGGACTTTGGGACATAACATGGAGCACTGAAATCATCCATGATTTCATATGGAGCCCCTACATTCCCATGGAGGCAGCAGCTGGTTTTTATCAGGAAAAATTAAGAATTGTGAGGAATGCTGAACACCTTTTCCTTACACAACTATTTTCCATGCTAGAGGGACTTGGAGAACGTTCAGTGCAAAGTGGTTATCAGGAAAAAAAAGTGCTACAAAAGGCTGATATCTGGAACTGACCATGTATAGGAAAATATTTGAGCCCAATCTGTGGTTCTTTATCTGTGTGATAAAAGATGAAGCCCTGACTCCAGTGCAGGTGACTTGGAACTTTCTGTAGCTTCCTCCTAAAGGCAAAAAGTCACAAAATTTGAGGGTTTTTTTGCTCTCCTTACATCAGTTGAAAAAAGCAAAAAAAATCTAAAAGTTCCATTGCGTTATTTTAAGAAACCAAATGAGCCTTTGTTAAGAGAGAAAAGGAGAGAAGGAGGAAAAAAACCTGAGAGAAAACCTGGCAGGGAAGCCTGGGTGTTATTTCAGTATTGACATTATTTAAAAATTTAAGTGGAGGGAGGTAAAAGCTTTTTTTCAGGACTTTAGGAAGGGAGAACCAGGTTTTATCAAACTCATCCTGGTTACTGGCATGATCTTGAAGCTCCTCACTCTGAACAAGTCTGAGCTTCCACCTCCCAGCCCAAAAGTGGTTGCAATAATGACTCATTTCACAGCAGTGATGTGGGATTTCTGCCCTTTGTGCTGTGCTTTGCCAGAGGGCCTGCTGAAAAAACAGAGATTTATATCCCCCAAAATGCTGTGACATTTTCCCTCTGTTCAAACACACTTAGGTACACTCTTAGGTACTTCAAGTTCAGGACCTGCTTAAAGAAAACCTTAAAATGATTTTTACAGAGATATTTGAGTCTGTGTGTCAGCACCTTCCACCCATCTTGGTTCTTGTGGCCCAGGACCAGCACTGAGTGCTCTGTGTCTCTTTGTGGATTGATCCCTGCAAATTCAGGAGGAATTATTTCCACTTTCTCACGTTCAGGAACACAGAGGAGAGGATCTAAACCCCAACACACACATACACACGAACCCATTTTAATTTTACCTCCTTCAAGCCAAAATTCTGCACCCAGCTACAGGTTTTCCTCTCTGGCAGGCTCTTCTTTTTGCCATCTCAATCCTCTTACTCTTTTCAATCTGCTTCAGAAGGGCTGATGGCAATAGATCAAAAATAAACAGCCTTAAAGACAAAGGATGAATAACATAAAGAAGCGCACGAGTCGTTGCATGAGTAGAAAATGTAAATCAGAGTCAATGAAGAAAATAAAATGTGTCAGCTGAAAGAAACCCTGGCAAAGTAAAATATTTTTAAAATAAATCAGGCACAGGACATAGTGTGCAGAGCCTCCTCCTCCATGGGGAACTCCAAAAAAGGATCACAGAATCATGGAATGTTTGAGTGGGAAGGGACTTTAAAGATCATCCAGTTCCCACCCCCTGCCACGGACAAGGACACCTCCCACTAGACCAGGTTGCTCCAAACCCCATCCAATCCAGCCTTCAATACTTCCAGGTTGTCCCTGCCCATGGCAGGGGTTGGATCTGGATGATCATGGGATCATAAAATATAGAATATTCTGGAATGGATCCTTCAGGATCATCGAGTCCAACTCCTGGCCCTGCACAGGAAACCCCAAGAATCCCACCCTGGGCCCCTTGAATGTCCCTTCCACCCAAACCATTCCATGATTCCATGATTTTTCCAAGAAATGCAAAATGCCCTGGAGCAGAACTACAGATATCTACAGATATCTGTAGATGAGCATCTTGGGAAGTGCCTTTAGCATAACTTCAGACCACCCAAATCTGGGTCTGAAGAACTCTCCTTGCTGTGGCTCTGCCCTTTCTCACCTCTCCTGTTTGGTGCCTTGGTCTCCTGTGCTCCATCTCCATCCCTCTGCCATCCCCATTTCACACCTCACTTCCCATGTTCTCCATGCCTGGTGAGCACCTAAACAGGAATTACTGCCAGAGGCAGCTGGGATGCAAATTGCTGGTGTTCAAACACTGCTGCCCAAAGTGACCTTTGGAAATCCATGGGCATGAATTTTCTATCTCATTTCCCACAGGAAAATATTTACATATTGTTGAACAGGCCGAACTGGCTGTTTTCGTGTTGTTGCTGTGACTTGCAAAACATTACCAGGAAATAATAACAGTAACAATGACAACAACAATCCCAGCTTTTTTGTTGGAATGGAAGCCTAAGAGATGAGCTGTGGGAGCCAGCACCAGAGCACAGCATGAGAGGGAGCTTGTGGCACCCACCTCCCACTCCCAGGTCCCTGTGTGCTGCCTGCTCCACCCCAGTTCTGGTCATTTATTCAAACATCTTTAGGAAAATAAGATGAAACCTCCCAGTAGTTTGTGAATATCCAGTTTTAAACGAGGCAGCTGAAAACCTTTGTGAAGAAAGGAGGTTACTGGTAAGAAACTCCTCAATTTATACATGAGGGAGAGATTTATAATGTAGATGGAGGTGGCAGAGGGGAAGGGAGGGTGACCTTTGTCTCTCCAGCACCATAAAATTTCTTATTCACAGCACCAAAGAGGCCTGAAAACCATCGTGTTTTCCTCTTTTTCACAGGGGTTTCTGTCAAATGCTAGAAGAGGGAAAGATAACACCAAAGAGGGGGGAGAAGATTGCAAACATAGCACATTTGGTGACCCTCCATCTGCTGCTCTTGGCAAGAATCTCTCAGATCAGAGTGGGTTTGCTTGGTTGGACCAAGTAGTGAGAGGGAAAGAGTGGGAAGAGTTTTTCTGAATACACTGAGAAGGGATATGACTTTCATTATTAGCTGGAATTTGAGATTAAAATGTGTAACAAAGGCCTTGAAGGTACAAAAATCTTACAAAGAGGTGGCTAAAAAATCTACCAGTGGCTGCTCAGCCATTTGGCCAGGATTGTTTGGGGTTTTCTTTTGCTTTGTGAGAGGATTTGGGGCTCACATGTTTAGACCAGGAGTATTTTTATATTCTGCATTGTGAAAACAGACCATTGTGAAGTCCTGGAACTGCCAAAGCTGCCATATTACAGCTATCAGATACCTCTTTATTAACCAATAATCACTATATTTTTAGTATTTCTTGTTTAGAAATACCATGAAACTGCAGTGTTCTGGAGAGTTTGAGACCCATTCAGAGGAGAAAAGCTGTAACATTCCAGCTATTCCAGCACTGAAGTAGTTGCTGTGGCCAGGGAATATTCCTTGAGAGTTCTGCTTTGTTCATTTACTTTCCCTTCTCCATGCAAAATGTTTATTTTGTTTTAACTTAAATAAAGCAAAAAGAAATCAAAATATGTCTTTCTTGTTTAAACACTGAACACAAGGTTTGGAGGATGACTAATCCAGGAAGTCACTCAGACAATTCAATTCCCAAAAAGAGGGGTCCTGCTCAAACAGGTCACATCTCCAGTAGAAAAATAATAAATTGCACAGATTCCCTCACATGTCAAGGCATAAATTACAGCAGTGCAGGACTGAGCCTCCTGCTCTCCCCAGCTGCTGCACTGCCCTGGGAATGAAAGACAAGCTGGGTCACCGCTGTCAGAGGTTGGTTTATGACCAATCTGGACTGGCCCCGATGTCTCACAGTTTTCCACGTGCCCTGAAAGAGTGGATAAGCACTGGAAGCTCCCAGGGAAGTGGTGTAATCACCATCCCTGGAAGCCTTCAAAATTCCTTCTTGAAGGGGGTCCCATCATGCTCAAATTGCAAGAGCAGGAAGTACCTGAAGGAATCTGAAAAGTCCTGCTTTTCACAGGCACGTGGGCAGAGTTTCTTAAAAGGCAACATCCACAACTCTCACATAAATGAAACGGGGATGGAAGTCATGGACGTGTCAGGAGAAGAGGTTTTGTCCTTTAGTTCTTAAAAGGTATGATAGGACAAGGTGGAAAGGCTTTAAATTGATAGAGGGCAGGGTGAGATTGGATTCTAGGAAAAAATTCTTCCCTGTGAGGGTGGTGATGCCCTGGCAGAAGTTTCCCAGAAAAGCTGTGGCTGCCCCATCCCTGTAAATATTCAAAGACAGTTTGGACAGAGCTTGGAACAACAAGGTCTGGTTGTCCCTGCCCATGACAGGGTGGTTGGAATTATGTGGTCTTAAATGTCGCTTCCAACCCCAACCATTCCATGATTCATCTTATCCTAAAATAGATGAGGGCTCTTGATTTGGCCAGAGGAAGCACAGGGTGAATTCTGTGATTCTCTTGGCTGCACTTCCTTTGCCCATGGTGGGAACAGAATCAGCCGCCTCAGATGAGGAAACATCTGTTGTAGACACCTAAATTTAGGGTCTACATGGGCACCTCACCCTGTAAGGTCTCAGGGCTTCCTGAAAGGTCTCAGGACCTCGTGGAAGGTCTCAGGACTTACACAAGTTGAGGTGGCATCTGGCCAGGAGGTTGTGTGTGACCTAAAAGGGAGAAGGACAGACTGGGGGGATCTAGGGACAGGTGCACAGAGTGTCTGAATTCAGGGCAGAACCTTGGATACACTCAGGAATTCTTGTCCCAGAGAAGCTGGAGTGATGGAGACTGAAAGTTCAGCAAGTGTGAGTTTGTACCAGATATTCTATATTTCTATAAATTACAGAGACTCCTCAGGCTCTCCAAGAAATGAAAACAGAACCAGCAGCCTTTGGAGGTTGTCCAATTTGAGACCTTAAATAAGATGAGGACCTATCACATGTGTTACACTCAACGAGTGACATCTGAGGAACAAGCAAAACAATCAAAACCAAAGAAAACCATAAATCCCATCCTTTATTCATCAGTGCCTTCAAATTTAATGCCCAGATTTGGGGCTTGACTCCCTCCTATTCAGAAAGAAAACTAAAACCCTTTTCATTCCCCATTGAAAGCGCTGTAATTCAGGCACCCATTTAGAGTTAAAAATAAGATTAAACGGGTGTGTGGCGCTTTCAGCCTCTCCAGAGGAAATAAGTGGGGCAATCTCCATTCCTGTTTGCAAACTCAACCATGCATCTTGCATGAGCTCCATGTCCCTGTCTCTTCCTTTCCAACTTTGCAAGTTTTTGTGGAAGTGCCTAAATAGGGCAGAGAAGAATCTAAATAAGGCACAGGGAAAAGTTTTACCTGAGAAAGGGGTGGATGGATGTGACCCTTTGTAGTTTCATTGCATTGTCTGTGGTGCTACAGCCAAATCCTCCGGAAGGGGAAGAACACCTGAAGATCTGTGACCAAGAAAGGTCAGAACTGGGAGGAAATCCTGCCTGCAGCTTTGCCACAAGGTCCAGGCAGAGCAGAGTGGTTTGAAATTCTTATTTGGCTTTGGAGCTTCCCTGGGAGTGTGTACAAGAATTTTGCATTTGAAGCTGGAACAGTTCTGTGACCCTGAGCTGTAACTGAACCCAGCCACAAACCGAGCCCCAGAAAAGCCATATATGAATTATCACTGTTTAGAAGCCTTTGGAAAGAGGGGGTTTTGTTCTTCTGTGAGGAAAATGAGACTGTGGTAAATAATATGGGAACAAGTAATTAATTCACATAAAAATAATCCTTTTTAAAAACATTTATGCTTAAGAATAATGACTTCCACTAGCAGAAATCTCAAAAATTGGACTTAATACCCTTTTCAAATTCACTGGCAATAGCACAGCAGGTTTCCTGGATGTGGTGAGCCAGGTTTTAAACAGTATTAGCAATTTCCTCATAATTTTTTTTCTCCTGAAGTGACTTTCCCAAAGGACTTGTAGGATGAAGGAAAAAATAGAGGCAAAACACCTAGAGAAAAATGAATCCTTCTTGTCAAATATATGGCATTCCATGAAATGTAACTACCTTTTTTCTTGGAGTGGACAATTTCTTGTGTTCCCTAAAAAGTGTAGTCTGTCTGAGGACTGTTAGAAAATTCTTTCCCCAAATAACTGGAAAATTCTCTGGGTTCAGAGAGTTCCCCAAGATGAATCCAATAACCCAAAACACTGTAATGTTGTGTCAACTCTAAAACTTCCTCAAGAATTAAAAAAAAACAACCAAAAAAAAAAAAAAACCATAAAAAAAAATCTAAGAGGTGTTTTTTGGGGAATTAAGTTGGTTTCTCTGGGGATCCTGCCTTTCATGGTGGATCTCTGGGAGGCTCAGGTCCCAAAATGATTCATGTTGTGATATGGTTTAGTGAGCATGGTGGTATTCGGTCAAAGGTTGGACCCAAAGGCTTCTCCAACCTTAACAATTACTTAATTCCATGATTCTCTAGCAGAAATCCCTTTTCTTTGTGGGATTTTCACTTCAGGCCTCTCACACGAGCTCAGGAAGGACCTGCCTCCAACTGGGACCAAGGTACTGAATGCAGCAGTGCCAAAGGAGTTATCCATAAAAACTGCCATGAACTCCTCTTTCTGCTGATGGTTCACCATGAGCAAATCCGTTTTGTGCCTCACTTTCTCTTTTAAATAGAAATTCAGTCCAGACTCTCCACATCAAACTGATACAAACTCGTCCAAGCTCTCAGGATAATTATTTTGAGGGGCTTCACCTTTCCTTGCCACTCATTCTGTCGCCTGCCTTCTCCTTCCTTCTTTCCTGGTTGATGTTGCTGGAAAGACAAATTGATTTTAGCTCCCCTTTTCAGGACTCAGGAGGAGGCAGTAGCTGACAAGGAGCTAATTAGCCCTTCCAAGGTGAACCCAGTGAAGGCAGAGGAGGAGAAGAGAGATGAGGGACTGTTCTGAATGACAGCTTGAAGTGTCTAGACAACTGAGGAGGAAGAGGCTTCAGCACTTACTTGTTGTCCACAAATTGTTCTCCTGTCTAATTCCTCGATATTGCAGTGCTGAGTTCAGAGAGTTACTGTCAATTAAACAATGCCTTGGCGAGGCGTTAAATTGCAAATTCTTGCTGATGGCTGCTCAAACCCAACTTTATAGCAGGTAGAAACAGCTTCCTGGGCCCAGCAATCATTAAATATCTCAGGGAACAACACATGCCCTCTCAGTGCTGAATTTTGAAGAAGGCAGCATCTGTAAGGCAGTCAGAATAAGAGTTATGGGGATCTGTGGGATCCTAACTTGCAGGAAACCAATAAATGGCTTCAATCCCTGCACCAGTCGTAACAAAAGACACGGAGATCTTGGAGAGATGCATTTCTTTGTCAGTAACTGTCCTCATCTCTTCTGAACTTTTATTAGACAGCTGGGTAATAAAACTCAGGGAAAAAACTGAGATGGCAAAATCTTCACTTTCTCCTGAGATGATTTGTGGAGAAACATTAAAATTCTTTCATGAATGCTGTCAGGACAAAAATGGATTTGTGTTTGAAAGACTTTAACCAGAACTGGCATCAAGGGGACAAGGGGAAATGGCCTTAAATGGAAGCTGGGTAGGTTTAGATTGGATATTGGGGAGGAATTTTTCCCTGTGAGGGTGGTGAGGCCCTGGCACAGGTTGCCAAAAAAAGCTGTGGCTGCCTCATCCCTGGAAGTGTCCAAGGTCAGGTTGGATGGGGCTTGGAGTAATCTGGGATAGAGGAAGGTGTCCCTGCCCATGGCAGGAGGTTGGAACTGGACGGACTTTAAGGTCAACCTTTTATTCCACCAAGCTCTGAGCCTTAGGACAATTAAATCAAGTTTTCTAATGGGTCATTAATACATGACAAGTCCCAGGCAGTGACATTCTGGGCTGAGGTGGCCACCACCAGATCATTTCTTGTCTGAGGTGGGTGGTACAAGAGCCTTGGCGACATCTGCTGCAAAATAATTCATTAGGATTTGTCCTGAGGTTTCCTGAGGTTTCTGACAATCTCTTTCCTCTTTCACTCATTAGGTCTTATTTCTGAATTAGTTACTGCCATAAAAAGTCCTGGAGATCTCCCCATGGCCGTGCCTCCAGGATCTTCTAGAGGCAGGATGTGTTTTTGTTCATCTGAGGTGAATGAACTAAAGGTCATGTTTGGATAATATTTTCTCATAACCAAGACCACGAGTTCCCTGCTTGCCCTTACATGTGCTCTTGGGCAATTACCAGTGTCCTTCCCCTGGTGATAATGGGAAACTTCCCTTTTCAGCATGGAAACTTTTGTGATCTTCAAATAACATCTTTATCACTCCCAAAACATAACACAGCAAATGAATAAACCAGACACTTAAAGGAGAATTTAATGGAATACTGTGCTATGAGATGCTTCTAATGCCCAGTTTGTCCATTGGTCTTCACTGTAGTTGTCCCTGTGGCATTGAAACACAGGTTCTAAATAGTTTTGAATCAAAGTTTGACCCCCAAAGTGTAATTTTACCACAGAAAAGGCCATTGCTTGATCTATTTGATCCATTTGATCCATTTCAATTTTCCTCTGACTGTTCTATCCCTTGTTTACGCCCCTGCAGCTTCACCTGCCAGACTGGATTTTCAGATTTGTTTTCCAGCACAAAAAAAGAGCTGGTCAGATATTCCTGAGCTTTTCCCAGTCTTCTGGTACAGAAATGTGGGAGCGTTCAATAACTGGCACATACCAGTGTCTGTAGGTTGTGTCCATCCATTCATTCCCATTTGGGCCAGAATAAGAGAAGCAGGAGAGTTTTCCAAAATCACAAAATCACAGAATGGGTAGGGTTGGAAAGCACCACAGTGGGGTCATCTGGTCCAGCTTCCCTGTTCAAGCAGGGCCATCCCAGAGCACACGGCACAGGATTGTGTCCAGACAGTTCTGGAATATCTCCAGCAAGGGGGACTCCACACTCTCTCTGGTCTCAGTTCAGCACTCGGTCCCTGCATGAAAGTCCTCCCTCGTGTCCAGGAGGAACTTCCTGTTCCTCAGTTCCTGCCTGTTCCTCTTGTGCCATTGCTGGGCCCCGCTGAGCAGAGCCTGGGCCCTGCTCTGAGCCCTCCCTGCAGGCTGGGACTGACAGGAATGAGGTCCCCTCTCAGTTGTCTCTTCTGGAGGCTGAACAGCCCCAGATCCCTCAACCTTTCCTGATCAGAGTTAAAGACCCAAATCATCTTCATGGACCTGTTCCAGGAGCTCCATGTCCCTCCTATCCTAAGGAACCCAGAACTGGACAGAGCACTCCAGATGTGCCTCACCAGTCCAGGGGCTGGATTACCTCCCCTTACCTGTTGGCAATGCTCTTCCCAATGCACCCAGCATTCCCCTGGGCATCCTCAGAAATCCTCATCTTTCTCCACAGCTGTCCATCATCCTTATCATTGACCTGGCTGTTGCAGTACATTTCTTCTGTGCTGTCATTCCTTGATTATTTCTCTGGCACGGGGGAGTTTTCTACTCAGTCATCAAAAAGAGGAACACCATCTTTATTTACACTGATCCTCAGTGCCCCCAGAGCAGTAAAGATGGAAAATCAAGCCCAAAGTGGATACAAATTCAGGCTGCTTGGTTTTCGGGAGGTGAGGGTCACCATCTCATCACCAGCCTCGCACATCACCCAACCCTTTGGGTACAGCAGAGTTATTCAATCCTATTCCTGTGGATATGCCAGGGAAACACAAAACCAGGGATTTCTGGATGGCCTCCAGCCCTCTTCAGATGACAGGACACATATGGGAGTGAGGGTGACCGTGCTGAACATGGCAGCAGAGCTGCTCTCCTTAATTGCACCATCTGTCCTTGCAAGGCAGAGTGCCCTTGCTCACTGAACAGGGTCAATTTTTAAGCTCTGCTTGGGCAACTCAAGTTAATCTGGTCCAGACACACCTGTGAGATGTGTGACATGGCTGGAAGCACAAGGATTCAATGGGTGGACAGCCTGGGGTTAACACAATTCATCTCCCAGTCTCCTGTGGCTTCTTGTGCTTTGTGAGGGGACAGAATAACTCTTTGTTTTAATGGGAAAAAAATCTTTTGGAGAAGAGATACAAATTCACCAGGCCATGACTGAGATTACCTGGAACTACCCAGACCTCAGAGTACATGAGAGCTGCAGTCACAAAGTCACAAAGTCACAGAAACATGGAATGTTTTGGATTGGAAGATCATCAAGTTCCAAACTCCTGCCATGGTCAGGGAACCTTCCACTAGACCAGGTTGCTCAGACCCTCATCCAGCCTGGTCTTGGTCACTTATACACATAAAAAAATGCAAGGTAATATGCCCAAGGTATTTGCTGTATTCTTGTTTCTGCTCCTTAATGTCTGAAGTACACTTGGATTTCTCCCTGTTTCAGGTATCACCACCAATCCCCAGTCCTCACATTCTGCTTCCTCCTGAAGTGCAACATTCCACACGGGGGATTTTTGCAGCTTTATTTCTAACTGCTCTCAGCAGCTTTTAACACCTGCCCTTTATCTGCTAAAGCTGTGATTGCCCCATCCCTGGAAGTGTCCAAGGCCAGGTTGGACAGGGCTTGGAGCAACCTGGGATAGTGGAAGGTGTCCCTGTCCATGGCAGGGGTTGGAATGAGGTGATTTTCTAGATCCCTTCCAATGCAAAGCACTGTATGACTTTCTGATTATATGAACTCATGTAGAATCAACCAAAAGCCTCTACCAAAAAAAACCCTTTCAAACCAGGACCATGACAGAAAAGATGATGGATTCTGGTAGATGGATTGAGAGCAAACACAAAACTCAAGAACACTGACCAGTCTTGAACAACTCTTCCAAACATCAGCTACAAAATCTGTAGCAAGTCCCCTTCTCCATGGCAAAGAATGAACCCTCCCATTTTCACACACTTGAAACAGCTCAGACAGAAGCTGAATTCAGCTGTGTAACTCTCCTTTTTTCCAATTCACTTTTTGTTCAAGGTCCTCTCAAAGCCAAGCAATTTTGGGGGAAATGTGCTTTGAAAATGCTTTAATACCCTTCACTACAGACTGCCTTAGGCACACTGTGAATGGAGCAGCTGAAATTCTCATTTTAAACTGCAAGCCAGGGAGTATTTCCTGGCTGTTCCAAGCTGTCGATGCTAAGGTGACACTTGTCTGTTTTGTTTCAACACGATACTCCTTGACTTTCCTTGGCTCCCCCTTCACACCACAGCTACTCCCTTAAAATGTCAGGTATCTTCCTTTGTTGACAATACGTGAGTTAAAATCTGATTTAAAGTGTTCATCTTGTTTACACCCAGTGCTTCGCCAGATTTTAATCCCAAAAATAAAGATTTCTTCTTATAGCTAATGATGCCTTGATCCAGACCTTAAGGAATGAACCTAAGGTTTTTAGACATCCATTTATTCAGGCAGTTCCGAGCCAGCTGGTGCTGCTAAAAAAACAGATTCATAAATATTTAGATGGGAGATGGAAAAGCTGATAGACTCTGCTGTCCGTTTGCAGTTCAGCTTGTTACAGTCATCACTTAATCCTAAGAGATTTTTGTTACAATTCAGTGTAGACACCTTGAGGAACCCTGATGACTTGCTGAGAGCTCCCCAGGAGAACAGATTGCAGCTTGGATTGGTTTGGGGAGGCAAAAGGCTGCTCATTACCAAAGGGAGACTCTTGAAGAAGCTCCCAAAATGGTTGTTTTCATGAAGAATTTCAGTTTCACAAGAGAAGAGGACGAGCACAAGCCTCCAGTGTCTCCAGCCAGCAGGAGAATATCCCACAGTCTGAGACAGCTCCATTTTCTTTAGTGTTAGAACTAAATTTTAATGTTAGAACTAAATTTCATCCTTACTTCCACTGAAGGCCATTCTCCTTGGTGGTGCTCACCTCCACAACTCCTGTTTCCTGAGAATGAGGGATAAAAAAAATCAAATTTATCCACAAATTATTGTTCTGCAGGCTTGAAGATTGTTTGTCAGAGCAAATTCCAGTTGTTTGTAGGATATCTGCTTAAATCCACTCCCTCTTATTAGAATCATGGACTCATTAAGGTTGGAAAAGATCTCCAAGATCATCAAGTCTGGTTTGCAACCAAAAAAGTCCAACCTTGAGGGTTTTACTGTCGCCTCCTATCCTGGAAAGGTAAAATTTCCAGGAACACACAAATCCAATTGAATTTTAGGAGAAGATTAAAAGGATTTTGAGCACTTCAGGTCAGTAGGAAAAAGACAACAAATGATGAGACAGAATCGTGTAAAGAGGAGTTATTGAGGGCTTTCAAGTCATGCTATTGGTCCATCTTTCTTTTTCCCAGGACACAAAACAGATCTGCAAAAGAAAAAAAAAAAAAAAAAAAGTGGGTTTTAAGTGGATTTTGCTTCATTTATTCACCTCTGGAATCTTATTTTGGCCAAGGCTACCAGAATAATCTTTGGGACTTCATTTTCAAATGCTTTTACCCACATGATGAATTTGGCCAAGGAAACCAAATTTTTCTCCCTTTTAAACCAAGACTTTCTCCCATTTAAACCAAGGCTGCAATACTGGACATCTGGAGGTGGAGGGAGGAGGAATCCATCACATTCCAGTTTTGGAGAACAGTGCAGCTCATCCCAAGCACAAAGCCTGTTCCTCTCAAATCACCCCAAGATGTTCCCCCCTCCTCATGTCCTCCCTTTCTCTGCAGCTCTGCAGCTGCATTCCTTGGGAAAAAGGCTTTGGAGCAAGAAAACCACTGAACAAACAGGATTTTAGCACACCTGCAAATGAAACAGCTCCAGCTATTGGCAACTGCAATTATTTAATGAAGCAAGGAGCTTCCATTGATTTTGTGACTCCAGATGGGAATTAAAAGGCCTGTTATAATTAGCCCTAAATTCTCCTATTTATTATTGGGCTGAGCTGTGTCTGTTCACATCTTTGGGGTTGGAAATGATGGTGCAGCTGCACCTTGTGCTCTGTGTGGGTAATTCAGGTTCAGACCTACGCCAGGGTTGGGGGAGGAACAGTTTATTCTTCCTTTGCCAAATTTCTTATGTCAGAAGTTCACACCTGCTGGGAGGAAACTGGGAAGAAAAGGTTTCAAGAAGACCTTAAAGCACCTTCCAATGCCTAAAGCAGCTTTGAATCACCCCTGGCTTTGTTGTCTCCTGACCTTAACAGCAGAAAAGCTGGATCTCTTCGCTATCCAGACAGGAGATTTTTCCCTTAGCCACCTTCAGAGAGTGCTGGTAAAATACCAGTGGGATTGAAAAAGGATTTGAGAGGTTGCAGGATAGGTCTGTGTTGGTGTGAACTGGAGCTGAACCTCAAGGAACAATCAAACTGAAGAAAACATGGGAAAACCTAGAGTGCAATTTATGGAGAAATAAACTGGGGCTTCAGGACACAGGAATGATTGAATATCCAGGAAAAGGCTCTACCTTGACACTGAATTATTTGGGATCCTTTTGGGAATGTTTAGAAATCCCCATCCCAAAATTACTAGCTGGACAAGATTCCTGAAGTTCCTCATCCATCCTCCAAGCATTTGTTTAATCAAATCCTTAAGATCCCTAAGAAATGAGATTTCCCAATATCCCTGGTGGCCTGTTGCACCGCTGCCTTATCCCTCAAAGGAAAAATATTCCTTCTACCCCCCAAAAAATCAAGCTTGAATTTTTCTATTGTAGAAATCAAGGTTTCTACACTCTTTGGGGGGGAAAAGTTGATGTTGAGAAACCAGGTTTAGTCTGTATTTCATGCCCAAAAGAGGGAAAAGTTGCAAAGCTCTGACTTTTTTTAATACTTCTCATGCTATTAAGGTCAAGTTTTATCAATCTGTTGTCAGGAAGTAGCAAAGGTAGAAGCCAATCAAGCAGAGAGGATGTGTAAATTGAATTATGTGCTAGAAACAATAATTAAAAAGGGAAAAAAGGAAGGGAAAGTGCTCCTTCCCTATGTGTGTGATGTCCCTGCATCCACCACAGAGCAAGAAAGGTGATGTGAGAAGAAGAATGTGGTGGGAGGGAATTGTGCCACCTTGACCTAAAAAAAGAGCACAGTTTGGTGTCAAAATCATCCTTGGTAATGGGAAGAGGAAGGTGTAGATCTAAGAAATCTTTAGGGCATTTTTATAGGTCATGAGGGCCAATTATGCAGCCTCAAGGAACAGTTGAGCTACGGGAGGTATCAAATAATCAACCAAACTTGAATTATTGATAAATACGTTTTTCCACCCACCAGCACTGTGACAAAATCTTCTTGGAGAATAAAACTGAAAATCGTGGAGTGCATCACGGAACCAGACAGAAAGAAGAAAAGAGCAATTATGCAGATGCAATTTAGTACTGAACTCTGTTTAATCACGGGGGGTTTGGTGAGCACATAAAAGCTGAAGAATTCTGACATGGTAATATGAGATTAGGGTATGATTAATGTGGGGAAGGAGTTATGTAGTAGGATTCCTGTGATTTACACATTCACAGGAGAGGTTTCTCGGGGGTCTGAACAGAGACACTTTTCTGGACAGCACAGGAATCAAGTCAGATGTTTGGGAGGTCAGTAAAGGGGTTGTTCGTCAGGCCAGCCATAAAAACCAGGATAAATCCTGCTCAGAAAAAAGCTGGAAATAGGGAAAAAATGTCCTCCTTCTAAAAGGACATCTCCCATCTCTTATTCCTTAGTACATTGTGTTTAAGCACCTTTATTTTGGGTCAAAGACTGTCATTGCTAAGCACGATTGCACCTTCCTGCTTTTCTTTTTTTCACCAAAGGTGTGTGGTGTTTTTTTATTCCTGCTTGTAAAAAACTATAATTCAGGACATCTTGTGAAATAGAAAACATGGCCAGAGAAAAGATATATATACTATATAGATATAGATATCTATTTTTTATTTTTTCTGTTCTTCAAAAGGCAACAAAAATAATTGTGAAGCTGTTGGGAATAGCTGGGACATACGATGGGAGATTGATCTGAAATTGAAAGATGAGCCCTTCAGTGATAATCAAGAACATGATTTCTTCAGTGGAGTGAAACGGAGCTTAGCAGATGACTCGATTAGAGTTTCTAATTACTTATCAGATATTGCTCTTGAGTCAAGCACAAAAAAAAAAAAAAAATCAAGTTCCAGTGGCTGGAAAGTCACATCAGCGAAACTGGAACTGAATTCAAGGTGTACATCTTAAATCAGGAGGTTAAATCAACCTTCAGAGCAGACAAGCAGTGGACATGATAAATTCTCTCATCATTTAGTCTCTTTAGGGGAANATGGGAAGAAAGAGGAGGTGTGTGGGGCAGGCCTAGGCCCAAGCAGTATCAGCTGAGCTGGGGAAAAGCCCCAGACCAGACCTGTGGGGCGAGCCCAGCGCAGGGCCCACGCAGGCAGGCCTGCCCCAAAGGTACGGGTGTGGTGTAGAAACGGAGGTGCAGCATCCCCTTCCCCATCCACCACACCACCTACACCAAAAGTGAGCAAGAAGCAACCAAAAAGATGCCATCCTGGCAGACCCAGCAGAAGAAAGAACATGAATAAGCTACAAAAGCAGCTGCCGTGTGAGAGCTCAACCAGCGCCGATCTCCAAAGTGAACAACAACCAACCACCTCATTGTGGAGAATTGGGTACAAGAGAAGGGTCACACAGACATGCAGGATTTGCTGGGAAAGCACAGGGTTTAGTTAATTTAGTGCTTAATTAGAGCTTAGGGAAGTAAGGTAAGCAAAGGTACAGTGTCCTTGTAGAGAGCTGCACGGCGTCCTTGAAGGCAGCCGTGCTCAGGAAGGAGGGAAGGGAGTTCTTGGGGTTATCAGCTGTCCACTGCTTAATTTTGTGGTGAGCTTGCCTCTTTATGTCTTGGGATATCCTTAGACCATTCACAAACAGCCTGGATATCCCTCGATTGTGCAGCCCCACTTAAGCCAGTGTTTGTTGGCAGCCACCCCAGAGCAGAAGTTGAGAAGAGAAATAGAGCTCAAACCTCTTGTGATGTTAAGTCATTTATTCCCTCTGTCCTGGAGGGGGACAGAGCACTGACCTGGGCAGGGTCAGCGAGGTGAGAGCGAGGCTTTCCATCCTGCTGGTTTTATCACAGACAGGGGGAAAGGGGATCCCAGGGGCAGGGATGGGACAAACACCCAACCAGATCAGAGCCCTGCTGGAACCTAAGGCAGACCTGACTCAATGACATGGCAGGGACCCGGCCCAGGGGGGGAGGCCCAGGAGGATCCACCCCAACAGGGAGTAGTCTGATAAGTCGACCACAGGAATGAAGGACCGTGTGAAACTGTCTGCAATGGATGTTACCAATTATGAGCTTGTTTTTGTACTATGCATGAGCTTAATTGTAGCCTGCATAAATATAGCTAAGAGACTATCAATAAACGAGACTTGTTGATCATCCTCGGATGTGCTTGTCTCCTGTCGTTTTCCGACACCTCATCATTTTAAATTTAATCATTTTGCGTTGTTCCCCCATTTTTTTGTGTTGTATAAAAATTACGCCCTTCCCTTTCCAATTTAAATGGAAGGGGTGTGGTGATCTGTTTACCCACTGCTTTCCTCATCCCATATTGTTTGTGGCTGCTCCCTCTGGTTCTCCCTGGTTCCTGTGCCCCAGCTCCGCCCAGGTACCGCCCCTGCCATCGGACAGCAGCCCCCTGTTCCCACATCACGAGGTCTCTCTGCCTCTGGGCATCGCTGGGACAAGATGTAACCATTAAAGTTCCTCTGAGGCCCTCATGGAGGGACCCTTCTGTGCCTCCTTTGCTGTCCCTGGGTTGTAGAGCTGGTGGCTGCCAGAGCAGGAGTGCGGGGCTGTCCGAGAAGGAGCGGGAGGGAGAAATGGTCACTCTGCCCTAAGCAGCCCCACTGAGCTCTCAGGGAAAGCTGCAGCTTGTTAACCAAACCTGTACTGCAACAAGGATGGAAGTGAACAAATCACTGCATGAAGGAAGTGAAACTAAAAGGGACAAACAACAGCCAAATTTGTGATTTTCCTTTCCGTGACAAAACTCGTCTCTCACCAAACCAGAGTTGAATTTGTCTCTGGTAAGGTAAAACTGAAATGTTTTCCAGGAGTGCTTTATATCCAATGATTTTTAATTCTTTTTTTAAAGGAACAATTTCAGATGGATTTTTGTTTCCCTTTGATGCCTTCAGATGTTCCATTTTCGTCTTAGCTGTACATAATCATACCTCAATATACAGATTTAGAGATCCAATGTTTCTTTCAGGCTTTTAATGTGTTTCTGAATGGAGTTTTTAAGGTCTGTTCCAGTTAGAGAAGAAAATAATGCATTTATATAATAATACAACTATACAAATTTTGGGAGGTACAGACACTTCACCTTTCATCAAACAGTGAATGGGAGAAAAAAGTAGAATATTCTTTAAAATGCACTTAGTTTTGGGTAACTTAAATCTCAACAAGTCCTCTTAGTCAGAGGAGAGAAATCCACTTTTCTAGGATTATTTTCTTTATCTAATTTAAGACAAATCATTCACAAAGAAACTCCCGTGCCATCCAAAGGAGATCAATCCCTCTCCAAAATCTGCTGATGAACAAATTCCAGGCAAATTTCTCTGGAGCTGCTCCAGCTGGGACCACAAGTGGTGAAAGTGGACGCCAGACCTGTTATTTTCCCTCACAAGGAAAGGCACAAATTTGGTCCCTGTAAATGAATTCCCATGCACAGGGAAAGACATTTTTTCTGGAAATCTCTGAGGCAGGATGAGCCACTGACAGGGGACCAATATGGAGCCAGATCCATTTCCTAAATGCTCAAACAGCTTCCCTTTAATCCTCATCTCTGCTCTTCAAGAGGAGGAAGCAAAGAGAGGTGACTCTGAATGTTTGGCAGCAGAACAGGCACTGCCCGTGCTCCTCATGGACCTGAGCATTTGGGAATCACAGGATTTCATCCCACAGCAGCTCAGGGAAACAATTGCAGGCTTCTAGGGCAAAAAAAGCATCACAAAACACAGGAAATTGGAGCTGGAAGGAACCTTGTGGGTCAATGTGTGTGAAATAACAGCAAAACTGGGGAGGAAAACGTTCCATCAATGTCAGTGTTATACATGAGGATCAAGGGCTACTAATTTGTCCCAGACATAAATATATTCAAAAAAGATAAATAAAACCTCTCTGGCACTAATTAAACTTTGACCTGATTCTCAGGGATGAATTTTAATTGCAACACACTGCACAGCTTTGATTGAATTTCCTTCTGTTGGATGCAATTGCATTTAAGCAAATCACATCCCATCGATTAGTGGTTGTTTGGAGCAAATACTGTTTATTTCCTCTGCAGCAAATTATTTTTAATGGAATTCCTGGAATTGCATTTAAGTGTGTTGCAGTTAGTCGAAATAGATTGAATTAGGGCACATTGAATGAAAAACCACTGAAAACAGGCCGGAATTAAGTTGCATCAAATTTTGTTAAATTTAATGGGACAGTGAATTGAATTTCCACCAAAGCAAGGTCAGGGAGGCAAGGAGAGCAAAATGAAGGTTGAAGGGAAGTCATCAGAAAAGGGAGGAAGCTGGAAGCACCTGGAATAAGGAGCTGAAGGCAACAGCAGCTCTAGAATATATTAGAGATAACAAATTATTACACTCAGCCCAACTTCTCTGGGAATTCAAGATCATCCAGTTCCAACCTCCCTGCCATGGTCAGGATCATCTTTCACTGACCAGCTCGCTCCAAATCCCAGTCTGACCTTCAACACTTCCAGAGGCATCCACAGATTCTCTAGGCAACATTTTCCAGTGCCTCACCACCCTCCTAACAAAGAATTTCTTCTTAATATCCAATCTAGTTACAAGTTTCAGAGGGCAGGATTTGATGAACAAGTCAATCCCTGCTGAACTTTATTTCTCCTGACAGGTTTTCCAGTGACATCCCAGCCAGGAGAAGCAGAGGAACTGGAAGCAGAGTGACTGCAGATGGAAGCCAAGGATGGAGATGCCAACAGATTTCCGTGTCAGCCTGGCACTCCACAGCCTACAGGAGGCTGAGACAAGGCAGAGAGGTTTGCAAGGAAGTATGGAATGTTTATTTAATTCTTTCCTTCCCTTCTTCCTTCCTTCCTGAGGACAGGAGGCGTGGGGGAGAGGTTCTTATCTGATTTTGATTGGTAATAAAATTAATTTCCCCAAGTCAAGTCTGTTTTGCCCCTGGTGGAATTGGTGAATGATCTTTCCCTGTCCTTATCTCGACCCACAAGGCTTTTGTTAAATTTTCCCAGGGAGTAACTGGGAGAGGTGATGGACAGAAATGGACTGAAAAGTGTTAGAGAGCAGAAAGATCCTTACCATTGACTGCTGGAAGTTCTGCTCTGGTGCCTGGAGCACCTCCCTCCCTCCTTCTTCACCCCCTGGTGTCTGCAGGGCCATTTCTCTCTCTCCTCTCTTCGCCAACACTTCTACTGGTCCTTTTTTCCCCTTTTAAAATCTGTTATCCCAGAGGTGTTCCCACCATTCCTGATGAGCTTGACCTTGGCCAGCTGCAGATCCATCCTGGAACCAGCTGGCATTAACTCTATTTGACATTGGGGAAGTTTCTGGTAACTTTTCACAGCCCTTCACTACCAAAAATTTGCCATGCAAACCCAATTTCCTTGGTAATTCAGAAGGTATCAGCTACAACGACACCCTGAGCTACCCTCTGTGCAAATCAGAACATTTCAAAAGCTTCAGGAGGGTTTTTAAAAAATGAATATTTGCTGTTGTTAAACTTTTCCTCCACTACTTTCTTCTCATTTATCCAATTAATTGCTTGGAAGGGAAGCCTGCTGTTATCCATGCCCATGGCAGGGTGTTGGTACTGAATGATCTTGAAGACCTCTTCCAAGCCAAATTGTTCCATGATTCTATGACAAAAAAATACAATCTGCATTTCTTCCAGCTCAATCTGAGCTGTGTGATTCCTAAACAGGAATATTTAGTGCTTGTTTGTGGATTTATCCAGTGACAACTTGGGGGTTTTTGTAGTGCAAACGGTATCTCCTCCTTCTCTGCCCTTTTCTCTCACTGTGGCAGCATTTCTGCTTAAACCCAGCCAGCTCTGCCAAGCTGCACATCACAAAGAGAGGTAGAAGTTCAGCCAGTCTGTGCTGTCAGCAAGGGCTGATCTCCCCTCCTTGCCCAACCATCACTCGTTGCCTTCTCCGTGTTTAACTCTCCCATTTTTGTGTACTGTGCCAATTTTGGAGTGCTCTAAATGTCAGTGTAATGTAACAGTAATAGTTCATATCATCATTAACTGGGAGGCTGAAGGGAATAGGAACCAGAGAGCAGCAATTCATCAGCAACACTTCCTCATTTCTTGCTGGTAAACAGAGTTTGTCTCGTGCAGCTCTGAATAGAGTGGAGCTCGTAAAGATGCTCCTTTAACCCTAAAAATGAGGAAACCTGGGATGAGAACACTCTGCCTCCCTTGGGCCTCTCAGAGAGGGACTCTGGGAGTAGTTCCTTGTGATTGATTGTCCAGAACCCCTCAAAATTATTGGAATCATGGAATGGTTTGTGTTGGACCTTCAAGATCTTCGAGTTCCAACCTCGTGACGTGGGCAGGGACACCTTCCACTATCCCAGGTTGGTCCAAGCCCCATCCAACCTGGCCTTGGACACCTCCAAGGATGGGGCGACCACAGAATCCCTACACAACCTTTTCCACGGCCTCACCACCCTCACATGTAAGAATTCTTTCCCAATATCCAATCTAAACGTTCTATCAGAGAAGCAGCTAAATTTGTTCTCAACTTTCGCATTAGACACCAGCCTGCAGTGAAATATTTACACCCAAAGAGGTGATCATGGCTAGTCAGGAAGAAGAATTGTTTATCTGCAGCATTCCTTAAAGAAAAATGACTTCAAACATGCCCCAAAGCTGTTTTTTATGCAGAAATCTCAGTAGGAGAACAACAGCAACGCCAGCTTTGGAGTCAAATCCCAGCGGAACGAGCAGGCAGACAACCAGATGGCAGGAACTAATTTTGTTTAAATAATTAGGGAAATTAATAGGTAAGTTGATAGAATAAAAGCATCAGAGGACATGGATGGCTGCATGGATGGACAGGAATGAGAAATGTGTCTAAAATAAGAAAGATGTCCCCTTGTTTCTGGCCCAGGAGACTCCGAGTCACACAAATGTTGGGTTTTTTTCCAACATGCCACTGCTTCTGCTTTATTTCATGTAAATTCTGCCTGCGGTGCCATCCTGGACTCACCCAGCAAAGGTTCCCGGCTGACATTTTAAGAGGTGAAATAAGGAAATACCTTAAATAGTTATTTTTTTTTTTTTAATTCAAAAAGAATTCATTTGCATAACTGCAGAAGCACAAGGAATAAATGAGCCTCTCTCTGTGTGTATTATTGCACTTTGCACAAGCTTTGCTTTTCCAGCCCTCTAGTGGAAAGGGAGAGGTATAAGGAGAGGATTTTCAGGATTGTCATCCTGGTGGAAATACTATTTCACAGACAATCATTATAGGGGGAAAAGACCCCCCAAGATCACAGTTTTTCAGTGCATGGTGCAGCTTCTTCCCACTTTTTACCTCCAAAGCTGCTCCAGAAAACCTCACCAAGAGGTGTTGGCTTTTTGTGACAGTGGATTCATGGAAACATTAAGGTTGGCAAAGACCTCCAGGATCATCAAGTCCCAAACAGCACCATGCTCATTAAACCACATTGTGAAGTGGTTTTTTAACACTTCCAGAGGTTGTGACTCCACCACTTTCCTGGACAGTCTATTTCAATACTCAACCACTCTTTCAGTGATGAAATCTTCCCCAGTATCCAACCGGAACCTCCCCTGGCACAACCTGAGGCCATTTCCCCTTGCATGTGTCTCATGCAGGCCAAGCTGTGGATGTGATTGCAGCAGTGTCCATGGAAAAGGCTGCAGGATCTGGGATTAAACAAAACTTCCAGTGAAGTTTCCTACAAACCTTTGCTAGCAGGGAGCAGCACTATGTAAAATATGTTTGCAGTTTAATCTCCTTAGAAGTTATATCAGGGGCCTAAGCAATAATTAGAATATAAATATCTTTTATAGAGGCTGCAAAGTATTGGTGGGAGGCGGAGGGGGTAATATGTAAAAATTGAGTTAGTGGTGTAGGGAAAAGTGAAGAATTGGTTATGTGATGTGCAGGAAACAGGGAAAGAATGAAAATGAAAGGACTCTGCTCCTGAGTTAATAGTGCTGATGGATGAAATGCCACTGGCTGAGCACATCCCATCTTGTTATGCCTCTGCTCTGAGGCAAACGGAGCTTGAAAAGCCTCCCTCCTCCAGAGAGCAAATAAAAGAGATTTAATTCAAACAAAAGCTGCTGAGGACAAACAAGGGGAAGAGATACAGTGGAAAACAAGCAAGGAAAAATGAAAGGAGATAGACAGGCAGTGCTAAATGAACAACTAACACTCTGGCAGTGGGATACTTGAGCAGGGCTGGATTACCAGGAGAACAGGGAGGGAGCATTCTCTGGAGGGGAATGGCAGCCAGGGATCGACTGCTGGCAGATCACAAAATCATGGAATCATCGAGTCATTAAGGCTGGGAAAAACCTCCAAGGTCATCAAGTCAGACCTTCAACCAAACACCACAGTGCCCAATAAACCACATCACAAAATGCCACGTCAGCTCCTTTTTTGAACACTTCCAGGGATGGTGACTCCACCACTTCCCTGGGCAGCCAGTTCCTGATGAAATTGTCCCCAGGCCACCCTGATTCCGTTTCACCACTGGGAGAAAATCAGAAGCATCCCCTGAACTCGCCAGCACTTTCCTCTTCCCACCTTCCTCTCTGGGTTATCTCTCCTTTTCCTAA
The DNA here is from genome assembly GCA_020086605.1 of Lanius collurio. Lineage (NCBI taxonomy): Eukaryota > Metazoa > Chordata > Aves > Passeriformes > Laniidae > Lanius > Lanius collurio. The sequence goes on along the minus strand of JACBWW010000200.1, from coordinate 2,572 downwards.
CCCTGGGCTGTGGTTGATTGCCCGAGGCAGAAGCCACGGGGTGTTTGGTGGCTTTGTGCTCAGGGAATGTGGTCAGGAATCTTTTCTGGTCTCAAACAGTTCCTGATCAGCCCTGAAAGCCTGCAGAACTCCGTTGTGTTTGGGTTCAATCCACCTCAGCATCTTTCCTCCCTTTATTGTTCCCTGGCAGCACATGAAGAGTCTGATGCAGCCTGGGTATCAGAAAATTGAGTCTGCATTTTTTCTTGCTTATAAACCATAAAAACCCCCAACTGTTCAGAATTTGCTTTTCCCTGCTTCTGCCTTATCACTCTATTTCTTTGAGAAACAAAACTCACTTTGCATGCAAGCCCAAGTTTTTTGTCTTTGAGCACTTTCGTAGATAAGCAAAGAGAAGTGGGTGAAAAAACCCCAAATAATTCACAACTTTTTTGAGCCTGAGAGGGAAAAAGAGAGAGCAGGGGGATGATGGCAGAGCTTCAGTAGTAATTCACAGTCAGAACTCAGTGAGGGATGGCTGGCTGTGGGTGACAGCAGTGGCACAACACTTTTCTCTCTCCTGCCCCTCCTTTTGGGAAATTAAAACCTTTTTGAAGGTGTGGCCATGCAAACAGGTGTGGATCCACGTGTTGAAAAGCTGAGGAGACTGCAGTGTATCTCAACCAAACGTGGGACAAGGACAGAAGCAAAGTGAGGTCACTCCTGCAGCAGGGAGGGAAAAATACTTTGAAGGATAAGACAAGGCTTTTGTTCTCATTCTTGGTGAAAAATCTGGATAACTCTAATAAAAATAAAGATATAGTCCTAAAGCCCAGGGGAAACTTCATCCAGACCTCCCTTTCCTTTCAGGATATTCCTTTGCTTGCTGAGGAGTTGCTGAGTGAGATATTAGGAAAAATTTCTTCACCAAAGGCGCTGTCAGGCACTGGAATGGACAGCCCAGGGAAGCTATCCTGGTTTTAGAAATAAAAATTGTGTGGATGTGGCATTTGAGGAGATGGTGAACACGGTGGTGGTGCTGGGTTTTGATCCCTTCCCCCTTCAAATCCAGTCTAAAACTCTTTCCATGCCCTCTGACAACACCTGCACAAAGATATTTTCCCTCTTTGAGACAGATGTGCCTTCCCTCTCTGAAACTCTCAGGGATTTGAAATCCAGGGCACTCTGAGGCAGCAGCACCCACCAGGTCTGTTTTCCTCCCAGATAAATCCATGTCCAGGCAGGTTGGGAACAGCCACCAGCTGGCACCAGTGACTCAAACACTTCCCTGTCCCAACAAGCCAGCATGGAGCTGTCACAGCCTAAGAAGGGTTAAAGATACTCAGAGCAACAGTGCAGATGCCCCAGGCTTTGGGTTTTGTGTCTGGGTTTGTGAGGTTTATTTTTAAATTTCTTTCTCTTTTTATTTTTCTTTCCCCTGTTAATTTCCCCCTCCTATCAGACTGTTTCCTATTTTTCTCTTCATGTTTTATGTGCTTTCTTCAGTTTTAATTTGAACCATGTCCCTCTGGAATTCTTGCCCCTTTCCACTACATCTTGCCTTTAAATAAGATGTTGAAGTTTTGCACCTCTAGGCCAGAGTTTCATTCCAACCTCAGGCCTCAGAATCTTAACCTTTGGTTTAAAGATGAAGGATTTCCCAGAGTTAAGGCAGCAGCTTGTTCACAGTCTGTATTTCCAGGACAGGGATTGGGAAAACCAGATCTCTGCAGGATAAAAAACTCAGGCTGACACTCCAGGAGGATTCTCCACGAGATAATTTAGAGAAACCCCTGGGTGTTTCTCCCTTTTCTCTCCAGCAGTCCTGCCCAGGCCAAGATTGGGTACAATGCCCTTAGTGAGGTTGCCCATTTTCATCCAGAAGGGAGAAGGAGAAAGAAGAAAGAGAAATTGGAGTCCTCAAGTCATTTTTGGTTGATGTTCCACCTCAGAAAACACCTAAAACAACTTGGAAAGAAAAAAAAATATCATGTATGTGTTTCTTCACCCCCTCCTGTATCTGTGACAGGATCACCTGGAAATCAGGAAAGGAAAACAACTTTCTGACTTGTCCTAGAGACTGTGAGAGAAATTCTGGAAATGGTCTGAGTGGAGAATGGTTGGGAATGCTAATTTTGGAAGTCAAAGAAGTAGGAAAGTTTGGAAGGAGGATGGTGAGTGTTGGTGACCCCAACATTTCCAGCTCATTTCATTCCTAGCATTAAACATGCAGCTTTTTAGGGAAACCCAGGTCAAGAGATAAAGGAGTGAGTAAATCCTGAGGACCTGGATGCTGCTGCCCTTCACCTCCTGCAGGTGACAAGGCCTAAACCTTGAAGGAGAAGAACCCAGAGAACCCAGGAGGAGGGAGTTGTGTGCTCAGACTGATGTCCCTTCCCTGTGTTGTCAGGGCAGAGCAGTTCCATGAAAACATCTTCATTTCCTGCCCATTGGAGAGCTTATGGGGTAAGAAACTTATGGATGTGTGTCTGTAAAGGTGTGAATGAGGGAAAATGGCCCCTTGTTTTCTAATTCACCTCTGTTGTCCTGTAAGATCTCACCTTGAGTTTTTAATAGCTGCAATTTAATGACC
>JACBWW010000199.1:61815-80004 GCA_020086605.1 Lanius collurio | reverse complement strand
GATCTGAATTAAGCTTCACTCATAAAAGTAAATATACCCTGAACACAGAGTGTAACAAGTACTTGCAGTAACACATTTTTGAAACATTTCTTTCCCTTCCAGGTGAAGTCTTGGAGAAGACTGAGGAGAGACTTGTTTATGGAATAGAGTACAACAGCACCCTTCTGGAGTGCACCCCTCGGACCTTACAAGCAAAAGTAATCTGGTTTGTCCAGCGAGCACATGAAACTAAGAAGGAAGAGGTAAATGTTCTTATAGACTAAGTTTTTCCAATAAAAGAGGCTGTTGTTAGGACCATTACATCTTCACTGAAATCCTGCCATCAGTTGCTGAAACGTATATGGGTGTCAGGGAAAATCTATTAATTCAAGAGACCAGGTTCATCTGGTCTCTTGAATTAGTAGACCTTAGAATTTCACCTGGTGTTTGCATTCAGCATCTTGAATGCAGATATTAGAAAGGTAGTGAAGCTTATTTAAGATATCAAAACAAAGGAAAATCCATCACTTCTCTTGGTATGCTTTTGCAGGGGTGAAATGGGTACATATTATTTCCAGTGTTAGTCCAGCTTAACATCTATTCATTCTTTCATCCTCACCCATTACATCATAGAATCTTTTGCAAACAGATAGTGGTGGATTCTCTGCCTTTTTTACATGTATTTTGTCATTCTGAAAGTTCTTCATATGTGTTTTTATATTTATTCCTCAATACCTCTCTGATTAACAGCAGTGCAGATATCTGCAGTGTAGATATGTCACTATAAGGGCTGGTAAAAAAGTTACCATCTTTCTTATAGCCCCACTTTAAGTACCAGAAGGTCACAATAAGGTCTTCCTGGAACCTCCTCTCCCGTAGGCTGAGAACTCCCAGCTCTCTCTCTCTTCATAGGAGAGGTGCCCCATCCCTCCCTTCATTCTGGTGGCCCTCCTTCAGCCCCACTCTAACAGGTCCATGTCTGCCTTGCACTGAGGATCCCAGAGCCAGATGCAGCACTCCAGGTGGGGTCTTACCAGAGCAGAGTAGAGTGGGAGAAATCCTTCCATTGACCTGTTGGCCACACTTCTTGTTTTAAGCACAATATTCAGTTGGCTTTCTGCAAGTGGGCATGGCCATCTCTCATCCAGTTTCTCATCCCTCAGCACCCCCAAGTGCTTCTCTTCAGGGCTGTTTTCTATACCTTCATCACCCAGTACTTCTGCTTAAAATCATCACTTTTTTGTCAAATGAAAAGCTGAGCATACCATTTTTGTGGCCACTCCTGCTGCTGGATTAGACAGCTCAGTGCTCCTTGCTTGCCAACATCTGTGAATGTCGTGCCAATAATGTAGCCTTCAGGAGCTGTAGGAGGAACTCAAACACTAGACTTAGAACTGAGGCTATAAGATCACAACAATCCTGCAGTTAGATATACAAATACCTATCAATGTCTCCTCAAAATCATACCAGTCTGTAAGAGAATTCACAGGGATCCTTACCACAGATCAGCTGACAAGTGCTCTATTGTTTTCCATCCAGAAGATTATTTGCCTATTTCTCACTTATTTTCCTCTGCAATTAAAACAGGAAACTGTCTGCTCCACTATGTGTTCTTCTATGCTTCCCAGATTCTTTAGACTGTTCTCCATTTACAGCTCAACCTTTTCTTTACTTCAAAAAAATATTTTTGTCATTAAAAAAACCCTGTGAATTAAAAATTTGTGGATCTCTAATCTTCATCTCAAAATTTAATATTACAGTCATGAAAGTACAGTTCAGAAATAATTGCACTGGTTTAATATAAATAGCAAAGGCCTGTGCTCTATAACTGTATTTTTTTTTCAGGTGAAGACCGATGATAGAATAATAAAAATGGACCTTGGCCTTTTATTCCTGAAGCTGCATCGACTGGATGCAGGGACATATTTTTGTCAGACAGTGGAACACAGCATTGTTCACACTGTCAGGAAAATCACCCTGGAAATAGTTGAGGAGGAACGTGTAGATGAAATGTTCAATAAAGACTATGAGGAGGAGATCCCTCACAAAATGCCATGCCCGATGCAGAGCAGTATACCTCAGGCTTCAAAGCCATGGTATAAGGAATTTCTCCAACTGATAGGTTACAGCAACTTCCAGAGGGTGGAAGAATACTGTGAAAAAGTGTGGTGTACAGATAAGAAGAGAAAAAAGCTGAAAATGTCTCCATCCAAGTGGAAATATGCCAACCCTCAGGAAAAGAAGGCGAGGATCAGGCCAGAGCATTACCGGTTGCCCAGGAACATAGCTGACTCTTGAGGGACAAAATTCATCCACTGTTTCTGAGTAAAATTTTATTGGGACTTAAAAGGGAGAAATCAGTCTTGGTTTGAATAAATTTCACAGGTTTATATATGTAAAATAGTGGGACTGAAAACAAAAATGCTATGATAAGTTATATTGTACACTCATGATGACTGTTTAGAAGCATTTTAAACAAAATCTTCCTAACTATCTGGTTCTAAGTCAATGCAATCAGAGCTTTGCATTAGGGAGGATGTGACAATCTTCAGATTTTGAGTGCTTGAATCAGTTTCCTGTGTGGATCGTGTTTGCGCTGTATATCATTGCACATGATGGCATATTTAACAAATTCAAATAGCTAAAGCATTCACAAGTGGATGAGAAGTATAACACATATCTTTTCTTTGTTTCACAAATTTCTCATGCTTCTGAAAGCAGCACATCTTAAGATCTTATTCCTTTTAATTGTGACCTGTCTGAGTTTATCACTGAGAACAATGAGTTGTGTTAACACAGTGTACTGCTATTTCTAAAGATAATGAAGGGAAATCCTATTTACTTCCCACCCTCTTTTCAGTATCAGTAATTTATGAAGCGCAGTGTGCTCCCATAGCTAAATAATATTGCCTAGTAACTTCATGTAAGTCACATGCATGCTGAGAACACAGACAGAATGAGATTCATCAATTTATATAAGAAGCTGAAATAATGGTTTAGATAGAAAACGAGTCCATCTTGTGTCTGTACGTTGCCTTCGTGATGACACGAATTAAGGGATCGCCCTCTTGTGGCAAAAGAAAGGGAAACCCGATATTTAAATCACTTTTCTGAAGAAATATGTATAAGCAAAGAAGTATTACTGAGATCTATAGCTGGTTTGCTTTCGGCACACACTTTTAGTTTCCATGTGCTAAACCCACATATTTAGAAGGCAATGTTGGAAATAATTTATACCGGAAAGGCAACATTTAAAATAAGTGATGTTTTATGTTGTTCATATGCTTTTCGGGTAAAATGCAGTCATAAAAACTTAGGATGTAGATTAAAAACAAAAACAGCATTATGCAGCTGTGTTTCTATAGTTTCAGGATCTGGTGCACATAAATATTTTTCTGATGTGTGATCTCTGTTCAAAAGGGCTGCTTTCCTCCTCTTGTGATACCAGCAAAAGACTAAGTCACTTAAAATCTAGGTCTTTCAAGACTTACTTAAAAAAAAAAGGTGTGTATATATATATATATATACACATATATGCATACATATGTATATACATCTATAAGAAAAGCTTGCTTTAAGAAACCAGATGCAGAAAATGCAGAAAAACTAGCATTTCAATATCTTAGAAATTTAATATTATTATATAAATTGGATTTGAGGTTTTTTTAAAATTGAAAATTAAAAAAATTAAAGATAGGGAAGTTAAACACAAGTTAAACATAAACACAAGTCAAATGTAAACACAAATGAGTTACAAATGAGTTAATTCCTAAAATGAGAACATTATGCTAATAGGGGAAATAGCCAAACTGATCCAGATTTTTGTGCCATGAAGAAAATATACAAGAGATTCATCAGCTACAAAGAGTTTCATGTTGAGCTTCAACTTCTAATCAGGGAAGAGTGGGAATTAACAGCCTGGGTAACAGGCTCTTTGTGGTTTGCTGTGTTACTCAATGCAGCAATCAGTGCTAATCCAGTGTTTCCCAAACAGGCTGTTTGTGAGAGCAGCTGGCAGGACCAGTGAGCTTTGCTGTGCTCCTCTGGGAGGAGAGACTGTCCTGTCCAAACTGGTGTTTGGAAGAAGCACATGGCACCCTGTCAGCAACCACAGTGTGAGGAAAATAGGGTTTCACCTGGTGTGGGCACAGCAGCAGATGAATCTCCATCAGCCTGTGAAGGGAATCAGTGAATCTGAGGGTTTGCACGTTGTTTAGCTACAGTATCTCTCTAAGAGATGGGCCTGGACCACATCCTTGCATGAATTCATGCAGTTTCTAGCTTTGATCTGAGAGAGGAGACTGGATGAATTCATGTTTCTATAACGGTTTAATGGAACTTAGTCGCATTTAGGATCTCCTATTTGTTTACAGCTATATGGAAAGTGCCAGCACTGGAGGTTGTGGCAGAGAGAACACACAGAACAAGCATCCCTGATCTATCCTTAATCCCCTTAAACCTCACTGACATCCTTGGTGGAAAACTTTTAAAACACTACTAAAATACTTTTCTGAAGAATTATGGAATCCTCTTCTTTTAAAGAGCAATGAGAGTTATTTTTTACTTTGGATTCATTTGCCAGTATGCAGTGCTAAATGTATCATTAATGAACTGTTAGAAAGGAATTATAGCCTCTCAGTGTCATAGAACAAATATAACTTTGTCTCTCATTCTCAGAGGTTTCAAGTGGAAATCATGTGTTACAGAAATCAGGATTCTTGATCTGAGTGTGTATTTTTAGCTACCCATCCTTTCAGTGTTTACATGTGGAGATTTGCATTACCTCTTTATTTGCCTTTTAAATTTAACTTTTTAGCTTATACCTTGCTCCTTTCATAATTTCAATGCCTGTGAGAATTCAGAACTAAAAGGTCCTGTTCAAAGAGTGCTCTGACATCCACGGAAGAAGAGAAAGAGTGACAATGTATGTTGGAAGGATATGCACAAATGTGCATTTAATGCAATGTTATTTAAAATGCTTCTTTGTATATTTGGGGAGTCATTGTCTGCTTTTTTTCATTATGAGTTTGATGTATTTGATATGTGCATGAAGTGGTCAAATTATAAATATAATTAAGAACCATATTTGGCTGAAATAACCTATATTATTTCTTATAATTTCTTTTCCCCAGACAGTATGATTATCTGCAGCTCACTAGTCACACATTGTTAATTACAGATGTCCTTCACCACGAATTTCATGAGCAGAAACCACAGATAAGGACAGAAAGATGTTTGTATAGAGCTGCCAAATGGGAAATGTGGCACGGGGTAATGAGTAGATTTAGTCTATCTGATAGATGAATGTATTTTCAGGGTGGAACATGGTCACTTAAGCCCAGAACATTCTAACTGATGGAAATTCACTGAGAAACCAAATCTGGATAAAACTTTGGACTCTACCCTGTTTCATGATGAAGGAAAAGCCAGACCACTTGGACTAAACCCTTCCTTTGCTTTGCTCTTGCTCTTTTGTTGTCAGTGAGAATACTGTCACCTTGTGCAAACTACTGTGCTGTCAGATTCTTTTAGGACATCAGGGCAGGAGAGTGTTAATCTGCTGTGAAATTCCTGGCTTTTATATTTCAGAATAACTTTTGGATTATACACCACTGTTCTGTAGCATAAAACAGACCTCTTTCTGTAGGCAAGCAAGAAAAATAATTGCCCTGAAGGGGAATTATTCAGGTACCTGAATAGCACAGGTAATAGTCATATTTGAAGAAGTGCTTGAATCAACATAATTTACATAGTTATAGAATTTCCCTTGTTCTTTTATTTTCTATTGAATTTTGAGGGTATGCTGGTTTTGGCTGATGTAGAGTTAATTCTCTTCGCAGCAGCTACTGTGGGGAAATGTTTTGGATTTGTGCTGAACACAGGGTTGATAATATAGAGAGTTTTTTTTTTTTTGGGGGGGGGGTTTATTGCTGAGCAGGGCTTACACAGAGCAAAGGCCTTTCTTTGCTTTTCATACTGCCACACAGGTGAGGGAGCTGGGGATGCATGGGAGGTTGGAAGGAGGTAAAGCTGGGATGGGTGACCCAAACAAATATTCCAGACATCATGGTCAGTATCTAAACCGAGGCAATAAGGAGGTTGGGGGCGGATATTAAGACTGATGGTGCTTGTCTTGTGTTTGTCTCCCCAAGTCACTGTTACATGTGATGGGGCCCTGCTCTCCTGGAGGCAGCTGAAAATCTGCCTGCCCATGGGAAGCAGTGAATTAATTTCTTGTTTTACTTTGCTTGGGTGCTGTGACAGCCAGTAAAACAATGGCACAAGCAACAAAGAGAGCTCTCGGGTAAGACAGTCCCTAGTACCAGAGACTTCTGTCAGGTTAAGGTGAGAAGAGAAGCCTGTCCCAGAATGCTTTGTTGGGTTATGGAAATGTACCCCAGTTCTGTGTTCCTAGATGGCTGCTGGCCGCCCAGCCCCCTTGCTACCTTATATATTTCATGTCCTTGAAAGTTCTCCACTCCGGGTTCCCCCCATTGGCCTTTGCCCCTCGCCACTCGCCCAGAGCTCCCGCACTGGTTCCCATTCCCAGTCCCGCCCGTGTTCCGCCCCCGTGCCCTCAGATCACTGGTCCCTGCCGCTCGCCCCGCCCCCGAACTTAAACTTGGACTCTGGATTGTTCTCTGTCTTTGCCTGTGGGATCCTTCACGGTGTGGAAGCAATAAACTGTTCTTGTGGAACTCGATGCAAAGATTCCTCCTGCCTCTTTGCGGCCGCCCCACGTTACTGAAGCTGGCTGTGCGTGTGTGTGTGAGTGTGGCTGACCCTGCTGAGCGGCTTCGCTAACGAGAGGCTCCTGGAAGATCGCAGCACGTCGTGCACAGAGCCCACAGAGAGCACGGGTTAGCGAGAGTGTGCATGGCTTTTGCTTTCCCTATTAAACTTTATTTATCTCAACCCACAAGTTCTCCATTTTACCATTCCAGTCCTCTCCCTGATCCTGCTGGGGGAGGGAGTGAGTGCCTGTGTGGGGCGTGGTTGCTGGCTGGGGTTTAACCTTGACAGGGGGAGAAAAAAACAAATTTCTCCTAAATGTCAGTCAGATTCCCTCTTCAAAAAACAAACAAAACAGTAATCTCCTTGTTCTACGTTGGAAGCTGGAGTTATTTATGCAACTTTATGTCTCTGACTCCAGAAGGCACAAATGATGCTGAAAGCTGCACTGTCCAGATAAGGGGCACTGAAAGTGAGCTTTTCTACAGCTGAAACCTAGCAGGATGCCTGCAATTCCTATCAGCCCTGGAATCCTGTTCACTTCACCAAATCACACTTTTTAATGGAGAATTTACATCCACCTGACATGAATATTTATCATAAATGAAGCCATGATTGGCAAGTTATCCCTCTGGGTGATATTAATTTTTTTTTTATACTAGCAATTAGTGATTTTATTATTATTATTATTATTAATTTAATTTTTTTGAAGAAATAAGGTATCTGATTAGCACTGTAAACTGAAAGATGGCAGAGCTAGCAATGTCAACTAAACCACTGGTCACTATGAGTTAACCAACTTTCTACAATGATGCACACACTGAAGAACAAATTTGCCAAACATCAACCCAATCCATCACCCATCTCACAAAAGAGCTTTGCTTGTTTGAGATAAGGCACTCATGTAATGTAGACCCAGGAAATATTTTATTAAGCAATTGTGCACTTGTGCTCATAATTTGCTGAAGTGAGAGATGCAGGACAGAGCACAGCTGAAGGTACTTGAAGCATGGAAGCCTTATCTACCGAATTCCTAGATTTCTTGAGGTTCTTATCCCTATCTAGAAAGAGCACACTTAGTTGCAGGAGGAGAAGCCTGGATCAGTGAATGGTTTGGCGAGTCTCAAATCCTGTTTCAGGACACCTGTGGGCTAAAGAGCCATTGTGAACTTGTTTCAGTAGATTTCCCCAATGGCAACATACAAAAAAATTCCATTGAAACAAAACATCTCTTTACTTGCAACATCAGTTAATTCAACAGCAGAATTTCATGTCTTTGGAAGTGTTTTTGCACATCTTTGGAAAGTTATGTTCTAAAAAGAACAGTCTAGGATTACATTTAATGTTGCTTCATTTGTGGTATATAAATCATGAATTCTCAGAATATTTGTAGTCAGTTTGAGTTTCAGCATTTCCAATGTAGCTCATGATGACTTTTTCTCACTTTGAAGAATCACATTTGCCAAGTCTCCCTCAACTTGGACTTCTAGTATGTCTGTGAAGGCACATAATGTCAATAATCATCATTATAAACCACAACAGCTCTAATTCACTGTCTTCTCCCTTTCCCAACAGTAAGATATGAAATTTGCCACTCATTGGGCATGATTAATGTACCATGACCATTTTCTGCATTTTAATTTGCTAGGTGTAGTAAAAAGTGCTGTTAATCAGAACTTGAAGAATGCATTTTGGTCTGTGTCATACTTAAGGTAATGGAAATATTCCACCTGTGACTTTAACTCAAGCATAAAAATCATTCGTATTTAATTTACTGTGGAGGTGCCTTCCCCTGAAATGCCGGGGGGAGGGACCCTGCAGGGTGTGGGTCTGTCCCTGTCCCTGCTCCCGTGTCAGGAGTGCCCCATACCTGTGGCTGATTGGGTTTTGGGTGCCCGGGCAGGGAAGAGAGCAGGGTCCCATGACTGGGGTCTGCCTGGGAACTCCAGCCAAGTTACTATATTTTTTCTGCTTTAACATTTACTTGGTACAATACTACTTTTCAATCATTAAAAGAAAAAACATTTGATGTGCTTTTTATGTTTGAAATTGGCTTCAGAGTGGCCACCAGAGGAATGAAAATACATTTTTGCATCCTTTAATCTCTTGTTTACAAGATCAGAAAAGGCCTGTGGCCAAAGCTCCCCACAGTGCAGTGTCGTGCTGTGGCAATGCAGAGCAGTGCCAAGTGAGCAGGCAAGTAAAATCATCAGGGAGACCCCAGCTTGTGCTCCAAAAGCAGAGAGTAAGGAAATATTTGTACTAATCAATATTACTTTCAGGCAGGCAGCTTTGGTTTCTGGTACTATAGTCTGGTAACACAACCTCCTCAGTCATTCCTGTAATAGAGTAGAAAATTCTAGAAGAGGGTCAGAGTGAAAAATCAGAGGTTAGTGAGTCCATCAAGAAATATAAATCCTTTTTACAATGATGTCCATCCATGGTCTTGTCACACTGAGTCCAGAGTACAGCTCATATTAATATTTAAAGCACAAGAGATAAAGTTGTTCAGGCTTCTTTGATTTTTTTTTTTTTTTTAATTGGGGCAGAAGGAGGATAGCATTAGATTTTGATTGTATGTTTGGAGTTTTGTGGGTTTTTTTTCTTTTTTCTTCATTCTAATTATTGGTGAAAAGAAACATACATTTTTAGACTACAATCTGTACTTTTAAGATATGTTCATCTGAATAAAGGATGATTCATCAGATTAACTCCACCATGATGCTTTCAGGTAATCAGAAATAATATTTCAAGCTGATTTTTGTCACAAAAGAAATACTCCAAAACATCAGAGCTGTCAATATATATGAAAATATGGTAAGTACTTCTCAGCAATTTTGCATTAGAGAACCAGTAAACAAAATCACTGGGGAGGGTGACATTGACAGCAATTAACAAGAAAATATATACTGGGGAATGGTTTTGTTCAGAGGGATTTTTTTTTTTTCTTAATGGACTCTCACCTCTCATGTTTCATCAGAGATTAATTTTAAGAAACCATTATTATTTAGATTTGCTTAGAATTTGGAGAATTAAGTTTTAACATACTTTTATACCACATTTCTGTGAAAAAAAAAAAAGAAGACACTCATAAATGTGAAATAATAACTTTCAAATAGTACCTGCCTTTCTACCTTTCTGCCTTTTAATCATCTTGGAAAAGACAAGAGATGGGATTTTTTTTAATCATCTAAAAACTATAGTTTGTTTTTTTTTAATGTGCGCTGACCTTTTAAGAGTGTACGCATGAAAAAAATTAATTTAACCTCCAGTATATAAAATTATGACTCTCCCAGCATAGAACATGACCCTGTCTGTTCTGTGCTCTGGCTTTTTGACTATTTTCCACACTTGCATGGCATTGTTTTCTGAATTTCATTAAATGTTGCACTTAGCCCATGGAGTTGTGAGCTGGTAGATGAATATTTGGCTGTGAGTTATTTATATCGGTGTGGGGTTAGTGTCTATAATATAAGAACTGCTCACCCACAGAAGCTTTTATAAAAGACCTTGAGTTGTGATTTTTTATCATAGTTCCTGTGCCTGGGTAGATTATGAAATGTGGAGAAATTCTAATTTCAAAGAGAATATGCTCCAGAAAAGCAGAAACTTGGTTTTGATTATTAAATATATATATATATATATTTTTTTTTTTTTTCCATCTCATCCATCCTCTTCAAAGCATTTAAAATGCACCAATTGGGTAACCATGGAGGAAAAGGAGTTGTAAGAGTGGCCTTTCTGGTGGTGAATGTAGGGTCAGTATCAACTGAAGCCCCTCCATCTTCTTCTATAGCTTTCAGTGGGGCTGAAGCTGCCAAGAGGATTGCCACTTCTGGAGCTTGTGCCAGGGAGCACATCCCCAGACAGAAGATCCTTGCCACTGGCTGTTTTCAGTGTGTTCATGTGCAGCTCTGGTCAGATCCACCATTGACAGCACATGGATTGGGAACTCTTGAGGGAGACATAGCGCTGGCAGGAGCAAAGGCTGCTGTGGGAGGACTGGTGTGTGGGGGTCTTTCTCATTCACTGTGACTACTTGCACTTCACTGCATTTGATGCTATGCAATGCAGAGGAAGGAGGCAGAAAAAATACAGAATTGTTAGCAACTCATGTAGTTTGAATTTTCCCTCTTGGAAAGCTGGATCCATAAAAGTAACATTAAATTAAGTGAATGTCATCTTTGGTCAGTCCATGCCATGTGCTCCACAGAGCTTTCAGTTGCAAACCAACTGCAGAGAGGGCCATCAACAATTACACAAAGGCCACAGGAAAAGAGAAAATATCAATCTATTAGCTGAGAATGAACATGGGCTAAACTTTCAGAGGCTGCAGAATAATCATGTTAGTCTCCATTGTATTCAAGTTATAGGGGAAGTGGGTTTGCTTCCCTTTCCCTAGACATAAGGCTATAAAAGACTTAAAAGGAAGGAGAGATGAAAAAGAGACTGATCTCTTTCTTGTCTCATATTCAGTCCATCTTCTATATAAGAATTGATGAGTTTAAGCCACATTAAAGCAATGTATCAAATGAAGCAATTAGTCTATTTTTGCAGCCATAAACAAAAGCCATGCTGTGGGAAATCTCTTCTTACCTGAAACTGAACCTTCCTGTCATCAGCATAACAAAGACTGTTCCCTCACACAAGGTCTAGGCAGGCAAAGAGACCAAGGTCTGAATAATTAAGGGCATAGTCAAGGCAGTGATTTATGCAGCACAGATGGTGTACCTTTCTTTAATACAAATAAGACTTTTACCTGAATTAAGTAAAACTAGCCTGATGAATTTCAAAGCAGTAGATACTTTGCAATAGAATTAAAGAAGTTTCTTCTTAGTTGCTTTGGAGGCAAACTATTTTTTTTTTTCTTTCAGCAAGAGCTGATTATTGTGAGAGACTGAAAAGTTACTGACTCAAAACAATCACAGGGTGCTTTGCAGAGGCCAGGTTTTCAGCCCCTGAAGGGGAGGAGGTGAGTTTTTGGACGTGTAATGGCAAGACTCTGGTCTGCATAAGACAGATGGGATGAACAATCACCACCAGAGGTTCCAAGCTGGGCTTTGAGGCCAATGAGAGAGATCCTGCAAGGTGGGATGGTGCTTTTTATGATGCCAATGGCCATTCCCTGCACAATTCACTCAGCTGTAAACCCCTACACACACTGTCTTCTCCTGGGAAAGTTCCTGAAGGAACTAGATGGATGGTTGCATCCAAAGAGTTGCAGTCAATGTATCAGTGTCCAAATGGAGATCAGTAAAAAATGGCCTGCCTCAGGGGACCAGGACCTTTCAATATCTTTATTAATGACAGACAGTGGGACTGAATGCACCCTCAGCATGTGAGGGACACCAAACTGAGTGGTGCAGTCAATTTGCTAGAGGGCAGGGATGCCATCCAGAGGGACCTCGAGTGGGACCATGAGAAACTCATGTACTTCAACAAGGCCAAGTCCAAGGCCCTGCATTGGGATTGGGGCAAAAATCCCTCTGAACAAAACCCCAGTATCCAGTGTGGGGCATGACTGGGTAGAGAGAAGTACTTGGGGGTACCAAGAGATTAAATACTCAATGAGGTCTGGTGATGTTGACTTGCAGCTCAGAAAGCCAGTCCTATTCTGGGCTACATCACAAGAAGATTGGCCAGAAGGTTGTGGGAGGTGATTCTCCCTTTCTGCTCTGCTCTCATGAGACCCTACCTGGGGTACTGCATCCAGCCCTGGGGTCCCCAGCACAGGAAATACCTTTTGGAGCAGGTTGAGGAGCACAAAAATGATCTGTGGGATAGACCACCTCTCATTTGCAGAGAGACTGAGAGAGTTGGTGTTCAGCCTGGAGGAGGCCCTGGGGAGACAGTGTTGTGGTCAATATGCAATGGGGGCTTATACAAATGATGGGGAAGGACTTTTACTAGGGTATGTAGCAACATGACAAGGGATAATGATTTTAAACTGAAAAGGGGTAGATTTAGATTGAATAAAGGAAGTTTTTTTTTTGTTTGTTTTGTTTTTTTTGTTTGTTTGTTTTTTTTTTTTTTTTTCTGAAACATTGGAACAGGTTGTCCAGAGAAGTTGTGGTTTGGAAGTACTTTAGGTCATTTTGGACAGGGCCTTGAGCAACCTGATCTGGTGAAAGCTGTCCATGCCCTTGGTAGGGTGGAGGAACTCCATGGTCTTTACAGGTCCTTTCCACAGCAGACCATTCTATGATTCTATAAATCTATGATTCGTAGTCCTACTGTATGTGTAAACCACATATGTGGGTCATGCTCATAACAAAGATGATAGGAACCTGCTTCAGGTGGTATGAGCTGAACCTTTCAGAGGCCAAGATTGTCCACTTCTAATTAAAGTACAGGCATTATATATATTAACTCCCAGGGACTACTGAATTAACAGATAATTACTTCAAATGGTAGTGTGCCTGTGGACAACTTCTGCTGTTTCTATTAGTACCCTGACATTTCCCTAGTTCTGCCATTTTTGTTTATGTCATCATTTTTAAATATTTTCAAGTTACCTGCAAAACTAATATATGATTTGGGTTTTCTGAATGAAAACCTGTATTGTTTCCAGAAAATTAGGATTTTACACTAGAAGTTTTCTGCTATGTCTGTTCTCAAATCTCTCACTATCTCAATTTGGTTTTTCTTATATCAGCAGTCTTTTGATTTCCCCTTATTTCTGCAGTGAAGATTTTTTTAAAAATTATTATATTTAAAAGTGTCATTCAGAAGCAAACACCATGCTAGGCACTTCACAGAAACCAGCTACAGACTTTCTTCTTAGCAGGGAGAGATACTTCTTCAAATCAGGGATTTAGCTTGAGGGACTTGAAACCAATCTATTAGCACACTTGGCATGGTTAATATTATCAAAAGAGAAATATAAGCAGTTGATCAGATCTACACAGCAATGTGTCTGGTCATGTGCAAACACAAACTGTGAACCAGTTTGGGAAAAACTCATTGGGAATTCTAAAACTACCTCATATGCCTAAAATATCTTTATTAAATTTTGCTGCATGCTAATAACTTACATGCATACATCATTTGGAATTTAATTAGACTGCAACATTAAAATAAAACAAACATTTAAATATCTTTAGAACTACACAGAAAAAGGATCTGGACAAACACATTCAGAGATAATTTGTTTACTATATATTTTCTCCAAATTCTCATTCCTGAAGTACAATTCAATTCCTTTGCACAAACCTGAGATAAAGCTGAAGATGTGGTTTTGCTGCTCAGCAAATAAGGAACATATGTCCTATTTCTTGGAGAGAACAAATAATGACACATGTTACCTGACATTGCAGACCAGGACAGCTGTAACACACAACACATCAGAAAGAGGGGCAAATGAATGGCATAATTTAGAAGTGTGCCACTTTTATGAGAATTGAATTTTCACCCCGTTTCATTCCATAATCATATTTTCAATTCTTGCATAATTTTTGCCGTCCCACTACACTAGCCCTGGCCTCTCATTACTTCCCTCGATTGCCATTCTCAGCTGTGTCTGAACAGGGTTTTGTGGGGCTCCTTAGGGGAACCAGAGCCAGGAATCCAGGAATTCACAAACTGATACAATTGTGCAAGAGGCACAGGAGGGTTAAAGGCGAGAAGAAAAAAAAAAAAAAAAAAGGGATGAAAATATTTGTAAGCTGAATTAATTTCCTATGGCAGAAAGGATCTGTGACCTTTTTATATATTCATTTGCATCAGAAACATTTTTTAAGACAGAAGTCACACCTTTATTTGAGAGCTCTTTGATTTCCAGAATTATTTTTTCCTTGTGTTGCCCTCTGTGTATGAGTTAGGGACATATCTGAGAAGTTGTAGTCACATAAATATGTGCAATATACATACAAAATACACCTCTTAGCAAATAGTGGTGTGGAATATATATTTACATAAATTTAAACACTTAATAAAGACTATAGTGGGGATTCCATTAATTATGGTCCTGATTCAGATAAGCAGGACCTCTATGCTGTTCCCTACAGTACAAACTAAACCTAAGACTTTACAACTTCTCTAAATTATAAGTATCTAGCACTTGCATGAACTGACCTTCCTGCTCTCACTGCTGCATTAAGTGAGCACCATAAATACTTTAATAGATGGAAACAAATAAATTAGATGGAAATAGACAAATAAATATATAAATAAACAAAATCTATGAAAATAAATTCAGTAATAGATGAAAAAGCTCCAACACCTGGGTAAAGTTAAGTCCAGAAACTGAGAATTCAGAAAACTTTCTGACATAAGGCTCCTTTAGACTCCATAATTACAGCTACAACATGAGAAACCTGAATAAGAATCAGATTAAGCAGCTTTCAAATAACTTTTTTGTCTCACAAACACTGAAACCCCATATTTGTATTTGTCAGAAAGAATCAAAATTTATGAACAATTAAACACAAAGGAAGGTGTCTCCAGCTTGGATTGTAAATAGAGGAGGACACAGAACTGAAATGTTCAGGAATAGAACTTTTTATATTTAAAATGCAAATCACCACAATTCTAAGCTCAATAACAGGATACAGATCTTCCTTTACCCCAGCAGCTGAAAGTCCACAAAACAAGATACTTGATCTGACTGTTTTCACCTCTTACCAAAATGCAAGGTCGTCTGCTCTGGTTCTTACACAGCCTGCTCCAAAATCTTTTACCTCTGATTAATGGCCTGCAAACATCTCACCTCCACAGTGAAATAATTTATTGTCTTCCAGTAACTTACAGTCTGCTCCTAGGGCACAAATAATGTTACTTGCAGCTGACAAAGTCCAGGAACAGCTGGAATCCACAGGTGATTTCACATTAAGTACCGTTTACTCTCCACTCTCACAACCAACCCAAATGTGTATGTGAAGATACGTTTCGCAGCACATAAAATGTGAAGCATGAATTGTGGAAAGGAACACAAGGCCCCAGCTGGCATTCACATGAAGATGGAGAACTGTGAAATAAAGATGTGAAAGAACAAGCCACAGCTGTGTTCCTGCTGCCTCTATCAGATCTGTGCTTGAGAGGCTAAAGATTAACAGAAGACGGGATGGAAAGCTGGTGTATAAGTTAAAAAACATACACACAGGGGAATTCTGAATCTAGAGTCCATTAAATGCAAAGCAGTCACAAGACAGTGAAGCAGCCGAGTGCTTCAGAGGGGCTGGTGATTGGCAGCTCTTGCAGATATCACAGAGGTTCTTTCTTGGTGTTATCAGCTGTCCACTGCTTAATTTTTGTGGCAGCTTGCCGCTTTATGTCTTGGAATATCCTTAGACCATTCACAAACAGCCTAAATATCCCTCGACTGTGCAGCCCCACTTAAGCCAGTGTTTGTTGACAGCTACCACCAGAAGCAGAAATTGAGAATAGAAATAAAGCTCAAACCTCTTATGATGTTAAGTCATTTATTCCCTCTGTCCTGGGGGGGACAGAGCACCCGACCTGGGCAGAGTCGGTGAGGTGAGAGGGTGGGGCTTTGTGTCCTGTTGGTTTTGTCACAGACAGGGGGAAAGGGGACCCCAGGGGCAGGGATGGGACAAACACCCAACCAGCCCAGGCTGCTGGAACCTAAGGTAGACCTGACTCAGTCACAAGGCAAGGACCTGCCCAGGGGGATCCACCACAACAGTTCTTGATGGCAGATTTAAAGTTTTGTCTGGAGGCTTTGGATCAGAATTTCTTGGACAGTGTTCTTTGAAATATTTCTAATTCTAAGCATAGGGATATACAGACAGGCAGGCAGAAAGGCAGAATACCCTCACGTGGAGAGAAATCGTTTAAATTTAACAAAAAACAAGTGAAAGATCTTCAAGAAATATGAAATATGAAGAAAAATATGTTCAGTTGTCTGACTCTCAATTTCTGGAAGAAGTTTTAGAACTAAACATCAATAAAGAGTAAAATAAAAGAAGAAAAATAATAAACAAAAAACGTTTTGAGATAATTCATTCCTTGAGAGGATTCTTATAAAGAAAATGCTATAACAACAGTAAAAAATGTGGTCAAGCAGGGAAATATATACTAAAAGTATAGATTTCAGTTAAATGGGGAAATAAAAATTTAGTGGATTTACACTATCTGTACTGGTAGTTTTACATTAAATTACTCTTTATATAACACTTCTGTGTAATTATATTTTTACAAAATCCTGCATGATGAAAATATCCAGTTTTGAGTAATACATATTTATGATTAATAATATACTTTTATGAGACAAATATATATTTAATATGCCAATTGGAAACTTGATAGAAAGAAAATATTCATTATGCTGTCTGTTATTGCAGTCCAATAATATGGGAATGAGACAATGTACTGCATTTGTGAAAAAGACAGAATAATCAAATAAGCCTTTGCTGTCACATTATGTCACATAGTATTCATAGATTGAAATTCCTGATTGAATTAGGAAAAAGATGACAGTAGAGTTATACAAGGACCAAATTGAAAAAGAAGAACTATGCTCTGAAAATGATGAAAAATATTATAATAATTATGAAGTAAAACAAGAATTATGTAAATCTTCAGTGAGTCCTCCTCATTCAAAGTAAACATGGGGAACATGATACATAAACTGCACTTTAAAACTGCAACTGTGTCTTGGAGTAGTCAGAGCATTCACAAGAGAATAAATGATTTTTACATCAGTAGTATCCTGGTTTGGGACAGAAGACTGAAGTGGCAACAACATATCAGCAATTTCATTTTTGAGTAATGGGGGACATAGAACAGCGAAATTCGATGACCCTTGGAGGATACTCCATCTTTAAAAGAGGAATGCATACATA
Source organism: Lanius collurio (assembly GCA_020086605.1). Classification (NCBI taxonomy): domain Eukaryota; kingdom Metazoa; phylum Chordata; class Aves; order Passeriformes; family Laniidae; genus Lanius; species Lanius collurio. Next base: position 62,491 of record JACBWW010000199.1, on the reverse strand, counting down.
CAGGATGAAGAAAGTCAGAACAAGATAAAATGAACTGCTGACTGGATAAAATGCTTCCAATAAAAAATTGGTTAAAAAATCTCTTAATAAATGCTTACATTTAAAAATATGCCATTAAACAGAAGGGGAGAAACAAAATGTATGAGGAACACACACACACACACACATGCACACAAAATCCTCAAGCTAACTATCATGGTTAAACAGCAAAGAAAATAAGTATCAGGAATAAAAAGTCAACTTTCCAAAAACAGAGGCTTTGTAAAAAAAGGCACAGAAGAGGATAAAATATCAAGTTAGATATAAAACTGCAATGAGGAAATCTAGAAAAGAAGGGGGGAAAAATAAAAGAAAAATAATTTAGGGAGAAAATTGCTTGAGGCATGAAAACTAACAATGAAAATTTTCAAATACATCAGAAGAAGGTAACCTGCTAGAGAATTTATAAGGCTGAGAGATGATACAATAAAAAAAAAAAAAAAAAAAGGCACAAGGTATATTCAAGCAGTGTAAGAAAAACAGCTAAATCAAATTAATTTGATTGCTAAACAGGGGCTTGAAATTTTCCTAAACAGGGTTCACACATGTTCCTCAGAGGATGAGATGAACGACTGTCCCAAAGAATAGAATAGAATAGAATAGAATAGAATAGAATAGAATAGAATAGAATAGAATA